>CM053036.1:19717680-19741997 GCA_028564925.1 Lithobates sylvaticus | reverse complement strand
TAGCCATTGATTTGAGGGCTGCTGCAGTCTGGCTCACCTCTTCCACTGCACAGGTGAGGCTGCATTGGGCACGGGGGAGGCTGCATTGGGCACGGGGGAGGCTGCATTGGGCACGGGGAGGCTGCATTGGGCACGGGGAGGCTGCATTGGGCACTGGTCAGGCTGCATTGGGCACGGGGGAGGCTGCATTGGGCACGGGGGGAGGCTGCATTGGGCACGGGTCAGGCTGCATTGGGCAGGGGTCAGGCTGCATTGGGCACAGGGCAGGCTGCAGTGGGCACGGGTCAGGCTGCATTGGGCATGGGTCAGGCTGCATTGGGCATGGGTCAGGCTGCATTGGGCATGGGCAGGCCACGCTGCATTGGGCACTGAACATGCTGCATTGGGCGCAGGCAGGTGAGGCTGCATTGGGCGCAGGCAGGTGAGGCTGCATTGGGCGCAGGCAGGTGAGGCTGCATTGGGCACGGGTGAGGCTGCATTGGGCACAGGTGAGGCTGCATTGGGCACTGAACATGCTGCATTGGGCACAGGCAGGTGAGGCTGCATTGGGCACAGGCCACACTGCATTGGGCACAGGTGAGGCTGCATTGGGCAAAGGTGAGGCTGCATTGGGCACTGAACATGCTGCATTGGGCACAGGCAGGTGAGGCTGCATTGGGCGCAGGCAGGTGAGGCTGCATTGGGCGCAGGCAGGTGAGGCTGCATTGGGCGCAGGTGAGGCTGCATTGGGCACATGAGGCTGCATTGGGCACAGGCAGGTGAGGCTGCATTGGGCACAGGCCACCCTGCATTGGGCACAGGTGAGGCTGCATTGGGCACGGGTGAGGCTTTATTGGGCATGGGCAGGCCACACTGCATTGGGCACAGGTGAGGCTGCATTGGGCACTGAACATGCTGCATTGGGCACAGGCAGGTGAGGCTGCATTGGGCGCATGCAGGTGAGGCTGCATTGGGCACGGGTGAGGCTGCATTGGGCACAGGTGAGGCTGCATTGGGCACAGGTGAGGCTGCATTGGGCACAGGCAGGTAAGGCTGCATTGGGCACGGGTGAGGCTGAATTTGGGCACGGGTGAGGCTGTATTGGGCATGTGCAGGCTACACTGCATTGGGCAAAGGTGAGGCTGTATTGGGCATGTGCAGGCTACACTGCATTGGGCAAAGGTGAGGCTGTATTGGGCATGTGCAGGCTACACTGCATTGGGCAAAGGTGAGGCTGCATTGGGCAAAGGTGAGGCTGCATTGGGCACTGAACATGCTGCATTGGGCACAGGCGGGTGAGGCTGCATTGGGCACATGCAGGTGAGGCTGCATTGGGCACGGGTGAGGCTGCATTGGGCACAGGTGAGGCTGCATTGGGCACAGGCCGGTGAGGCTGCATTGGGCACGGGTGAGGCTGCATTGGGCACGGGTGAGGCTGTATTGGGCATGTGCAGGCTACACTGCATTGGGCAAAGGTGAGGCTGTATTGGGCATGTGCAGGCTACACTGCATTGGGCAAAGGTGAGGCAGTATTGGGCATGTGCAGGCTACACTGCATTGGGCAAAGGTGAGGCTGCATTGGGCAAAGGTGAGGCTGCATTGGGCACTGAACATGCTGCATTGGGCACAGGCGGGTGAGGCTGCATTGGGCACTGAACATGCTGCATTGGGCACAGGCGGGTGAGGCGGCATTGGGCACGGGTCACGCGGCATTGGGCACGGATCACGCGGCATTGGTCAAAGGTGAGGCTGCATTGGGCACTGAACATGCTGCATTGGGCGCAGGCAGGTGAGGCTGCATTGGGCGCAGGCAGGTGAGGCTGCATTGGGCACGGGTGAGGCTGCATTGGGCACTGAACATGCTGCATTGGGCACAGGTGAGGCTGCATTTGGCACTGAACATGCTGCATTGGGCACAGGCAGGTGAGGCTGCATTGGGCACAGGTGAGGCTGCATTGGGCAAAGGTGAGGCTGCATTGGGCGCAGGCAGGTGAGGCTGCATTGGGCGCAGGCCACACTGCATTGGGCACGGGTGAGGCTGCATTGGGCACAGGTGAGGCTGCATTGGGCACAGGCAGGTGAGGCTGCATTGGGCACAGGCCACACTGCATTGGGCACGGGTGAGGCTGCATTGGGCACGGGTGAGGCTGTATTGGGCATGGGCAGGCCACACTGCATTGGGCACAGGTGAGGCTGCATTGGGCACTGAACATGCTGCATTGGGCACAGGTGAGGCTGCATTGGGCACAGGTGAGGCTGCATTGGGCACAGGCAGGTGAGGCTGCATTGGGCACGGGTGAGGCTGCATTGGGCACGGGTGAGGATGTATTGGGCATGTGCAGGCTACACTGCATTGGGCAAAGGTGAGGCTGTATTGGGCATGTGCAGGCTACACTGCATTGGGCAAAGGTGAGGCTGCATTGGGCAAAGGTGAGGCTGCATTGGGCACTGAACATGCTGCATTGGGCACAGGCGGGTGAGGCTGCATTGGGCACTTAACATGCTGCATTGGGCACAGGCGGGTGAGGCGGCATTGGGCACGGGTCACGCGGCATTGGGCACGGGTCACGCGGCATTGGGCACGGGCAGGTGAGGCTGCATTGGGCACAGGTCACACTGCATTGGGCACAGGTGAGGCTGCATTGGGCATTAGACATGCTGCATTGGGCACAAATGGGCACAGGTGAGGCTGCATTGGGCACAGGTGAGGCTGCATTGGGCACTGGACACGCTGTATTGGGCACAGACCACGCTGCATTGGGCACAAGTGGGCACAGGTGAGGCAGTATTGGGCATGGGCAGACCACGCTGCATTGGGCACAGGTGAGGATTATTGAAGCGCTAACACCAGGTGTTTGGAGTATCTTTATCTGTTGATTAAACTTTCTGGAATACATATATTGCTATTGTGGTGTAGGATCTGGGCTCTTTCTTTCTTCCTTCTCAGACTCGAACCACACACCCTTTGAGCCCCGCCCTTTAAACCACGCCCACTATTTAATTTAAGCCCCGCCATTTTTTGTGGGGGGGGGGGGGGGGGGGGGCCCATACAACATTTTGCTATGGGGCCCTGTGATTTCTAGTTACGCCCCTGGGTAAGTGGTTAAAATTCCCCCAATTAAAAAAACATTTACAAGATATTCAGTTAAAACCAGCTCTGTATAGTCCTGCTCACTACTGTGGCTTGCGTGACCTCGCGGCCCCTCCCCTCTACACGCGTATCGCCCTCTGATTGGGCTTTCTCAATAGATGCATGATATAGTCACACCCATAGGTTGGACTTGATGGACTTTTCTGTCTTTTTTCAACCTCACCTACTATGTAACTATGCAAACAAATAAATAAAAAAACCTGTTAGCCCTGATCAAGAATGACATTTACAGTAAGAAAAACTCTAGTTATTCTGGTAAAAGTTCACGTTCTCAACCTTCGTCTAACTGCTTTATGTAAGAGCGTCTGCTTTTATAGTAATCCCCATTTACAATCCCTGCGCTGTAATGAGAAAAGCTGCAGAGTGCGCATCCCTAGTAGACAAGCCTTAACCTCTAGAGAGCCGCGTTATAGCCGAATGACGGCTACAGCGTGGACCTCCTTTGCCGGGACTACGTCTATTGCCCTGAAGGACGCGCGCGGCGCGCTCTGTAAGACTCGCTGGATCACAGATCCGAGTAAAGGGTCGATCCCGACCCCTTACCACGTGATCAGCTGTCAGCCAATGACAGCTGATCATGTGATGACAACACAGCCGGTAGTCGGCTATTTTTCCTCCTCTCGCTGAGAAAAAAAAAAGCAGATCACCGGCGGCCGTGAGAGGGACATCAGCCCCGATCACGGCGAGCTGGCGCCAGCGCATCAGTGCCCACCTGTGCCCCCTGCCAGTGCCACCTAACAATAGGCAATCAGTGCCCACAGTGCCACCCATCAGTGCCCACAATCGGTGCTGTACCTCAGTGCAACATATCAGTGCCCATCAGTGTCACCTACCAGTGCCCAACAGTGCCACCTATCAGTGCCACCTATCAGTGCCCATCAGTGCCATCTATCAATGGTACCTATCAGTGTCCATCAGTGCCACCCATCAGTGCGATCTTATCTGTCCCCATCAGTGCCACCTTATCTGTTCCTATCAGTGCTGCCTTAACTGTGCCTATCAGTGCCCACCAGTGCAGCCTATCAGTGCCCACCAATGCCACCTCATCAGCGCATATCAATGAAGGAGAAAAATTACCTGTTTGCAAAATTTTATAACAAACTATTAAACATGATTTATTTATTTTTTCTTCGCTCTTCCTCTCCATGAGACGATCGCAGGTATCCCCGCGGACATCGAGATCACAGTCACGGAGCTCATGGCATGGCAGCAAATTTAAAGGGACGTACCTGTACGCCCATTTGCCTGTCCGTGACATTGTGTCGACATATATATACATGCGACAGTCGGCAAGCGGTTAAAAAACTATTTTACTTCCACTTTAAGCTGGCCATAGATGGACGAAAATCAGGCTTGTTCAGCAAAGATCGGACAAATTTTGATCCATGTGTGGCCTCTGGGGTTCAACAGAAGTCAGTCTACTGATTGATATCTGTTCAGCTTCCCTGTAGGATAAAAGCCACTCGATCAGCTGCTGCAGACAATTGCTGCAGTGCTGATCTGTGTATTCTGATGGGGGGGCGGGGGGCGGGGTCTCCCCACTATCAGAATATAATACCACAGTGGGGAGGATTCCCCCACCCACCTAAAAAATAAATTAAAAAAAGGAACCATCTACAGTATGGCTGGCTTTATCTGATGAAAAGTAATGCTTTCCCTTGAGGGGAGATTTATAATCTGACTCATATCAAATTATCAGACTTCTGAGAAAAGCTTCAGGCTGTTCTACTTAAATGTCACAACATTTAAATTATTAAACTTATTGTGACTGCTGCAGATTAGCATTGATAGAGGCTTGTTTAGTTTTATCCATTGATGTATGCAGAAGGTGTGGAGTTTATATGATACTATTTATCTTCGTTTTTCTGTTATTAAGGATGCCCTAGATCGCATCTTCTGAACTGTAAAAAAGTTTGAAGAAGGGATCTAAGGTAGTCGGAAAGCTAGCAAATTTGATAACTTAAAGTACACTACATTGCCATTGGTACGCCTGCCATTACACACACATGAACTTTAATTGCATCCCAGTCTTAGTCCGTAGGGTCCAATATTGAGTTGGCCCCGCCCTTTGCAGGTACAGTGGTGTGAAAAAGTGTTTGCCCCCTTCCTCATTTCCTGTTCCTTTGCATGTTTGTCACACTTAAGTGTTTCGGAACATCAAACCAATTTAAACAATAGTCAAGGACAACACAAGTAAACACAAAATGCAATTTGTAAATGAAGGTGTTTATTATTAAAGGTGAAAAAAAATCCAAACCATCATGGCCCTGTGTGAAAAAGTGATTGCCCCCCTTGTTAAAACATACTATAACTGTGGTTGTCCACACCTGAGTTCAATTTCTCTAGCCACACCCAGGCCTGATTATTGCCACACCTGTTCACAATCAAGGCATCACTTAAATAGGAGCTGCTTGACACAGTAAGGTCCACCAGAAGATCCTTAAAAGCTACACATCATGCCGAGACCCAAAGAAATTCAGGAACAATTGAGAAAGAAAGTAATTGAGATCTATCAGTCTGGAAAGGGTTATAAAGCCATTTCCAAAGCTTTGGGAATCCAGCGAACCACAGTGAGAGCCATTATCCACAAATGGCGAAGACATGGAACAGTGGTGAACCTTCCCAGGAGTGGCCGGCCGCCCAAAATTACGCCAAGAGCGCAGCGACGACTCATCCAAGAGGTCACAAAAGACCCCACAACAAGGAACTGCAGGCCTCACTTGCCTCAGTTAAGGTCAGCGTTCATGCCTCCACCATCAGGAAAAGACTGGGCAAAAATGGCCTGCATGGCAGAGTTCCAAGGAGAAAACCACTGCTGAGCAAAAAGAACATCAAAGCTCGTCTCAATTTCTCCACAACACATCTTGATGATCCCCAAGACTTTTGGGACAACATTCTGTGGACCGATGAGACAAAAGTGGAACTCTTTGGAAGGTGTGTGTCCAAGTATATCTGGCGTAGAAGGAACACTGCATTTCAGAAAAAGAACATTATACCAACAGTAAAATATGGTGGTGGTAGTGTGATGGTCTGGGGCTGTTTTGCTGCTTCAGGACCTGGAAGACTTGCCGTGATAAAAGGAACTATGAATTCTGCTGTCTACCAAGAGATCCTGAAGGAGAATGTCCGACCATCTGTTTGTGTACTCAAGCTGAAACGAACTTGGGTTCTGCAGCAGGACAATGATCCTAAACACACCAGCAAGTCCACCACCGAATGGCTGAAGAAAAACAAAATGAAGACTTTGGAGTGGCCTAGCCAAAGTCCTGACCTGAATCCTATTGAGATGTTGTGGTATGACCTTAAAAAAGGCCGTTCATGCTCGAAAACCCTCTAATGTAACTGAATTAGGACAATTCTGCAAAGATGAGTGGGCCAAAATTCTCCAGGACGCTGTAAAAGCCTCATTGCACGTTATCGCAAACGCTTGGTTGCAGTTGTTGCTGCTAAGGGTGGCCCAACCAGTTATTAGGTTTAGGGGGCAATCACTTTTTCACACAGGGCCATGATGGTTTGGATTTTTTTTCACCTTTAATAATAAACACCTTCATTTACAAATTGCATTTTGTGTTTACTTGTGTTGTCCTTGACTATTGTTTAAATTGGTTTGATGTTCCGAAACACTTAAGTGTGACAAACATGCAAAGGAACAGGAAATGAGGAAGGGGGCAAACACTTTTTCACACCACTGTATAACAGCTTCAACTCTTCTGGGAAGGCCGTCCACAAGGGTAGTGTGTCTATGGGGACGTAAGACCATTCTTCCTGAAGCGCATTTGTGTGGTTAGGCACTGACGTTGGATGAGAAGGCATGGCTTCGAATCATCTCTAACCAAACTTCTACTAACACGCGATAAACACGAGATCAGCAGAAGGAGCCCAAAGGGTGCCGCACGTGGTGCTGAACTTCCCTTTTATAGTCCCGTCGTACGCGGTTTACGTCACTGTGTTCTCGACGATCGGAAATTCCGACAACTTTGTCCGACCGTGTGTGGGCAACACCAGTTTCGGACAAAATCCGTAGGAAAATATACGACGGATTTTGTGGTCGGAATGTCCGACCGTGTGTACGGGGCATAATTCAGCCAAAATGTGTTCTATCGGGTTGAGGTCAGGACTCAGTCAAGGCAGGCCAGTCAAGTTTCTCCACCCCAAACTCGCTCATCCATGTCTTTATGGACCTTGCTTTGTGCACTGGTGGGCAGTCATGTTGAAACAGGAAGGGGCCGTCCCCAAACTGTTCCCACAAAGTTTGGAGCATGAAATTGTCCAAAATGTCTTGGTATGCTGACGCCTTAAGAGTTCCCTTCCACTGAAACTAAGGGGCCAATCCCAACCCCTGATAAACAGCACCGCACCATAATCCCCCCCTCCCCCCCACACCACAATCCCCCCTCCACCAAACTTTACACTTGGCACAATGCAGTCAGAAAAGTACTGTTCTCCTGTCAACCACCAAACCCAGACACGTCCATCGGATTGCCAGACAGAGAAGCGTGATTGGTCACTCCAGAGAACACATCTCCACTGATCAAGTCCAGTGACGGGGTGCTTTACACCACTGCACCTGACACTTTGCATTGCACTTGGTGATGTAAGGCTTGGATGCAGCTGCTCAGCCATGGAAACCCGTTCCATGAAGCTCTCTATGCGCTGTTGGTCTTATCAGAAGGCCACACAAAGTTTGAAGGTCTGTAGCTATTGACTCTGCAGACAGTTGGTGACTTCTGCACACTGTGCGCTTCAGCATGGGCTGACCCCACTCTATCATTTTATGTGGCCTTGATGGAGTTGATGTGGTTCCCAGTTGTTTCCACTTAGGTACAATACCAGTAACGGTTGACCGTGGAATATTTAGTAGCAAAGAAATTTCACGGATGGACTTATTGCACAGGTGGCAACCTATCACGGCACCACAGTTAAATTCACTGAGCTCCTGAGAGCGACTCATTCTTTCACAAATGTTTGTAGAAGAAGTCTGCATGCCTAGGTGTGCGATTTTAAACACCTGATGTAAGGACGGACTCTGCTGGGGCACCTGATGTAAGGACGGACTCTGCTGGGGCACCTGATGTAAGGACGGACTCTGCTGGGGCACCTGATGTAGGGACGGACTCTGCTGGGGCACCTGATGTAAGGACGGACTCTGCTGGGGCACCTGATGTAGGGACGGACTCTGCTGGGGCACCTGATGTAGGGACGGACTCTGCTGGGGCACCTGATGTAGGGACGGACTCTGCTGGGGCACCTGATGTAAGGACGGACTCTGCTGGGGCACCTGATGTAGGGACGGACTCTGCTGGGGCACCTGATGTAGGGACGGACTCTGCTGGGGCACCTGATGTAAAGACGGACTCTGCTGGGGCACCTGATGTAAGGACGGACTCTGCTGGGGCACCTGATGTAGGGACGGACTCTGCTGGGGCACCTGATGTAAAGACGGACTCTGCTGGGGCACCTGATGTAGGGACGGACTCTGCTGGGGCACCTGATGTAAAGACGGACTCTGCTGGGGCACCTGATGTAAAGACGGACTCTGCTGGGGCACCTGATGTAAAGACGGACTCTGCTGGGGCACCTGATGTAAGGACGGACTCTGCTGGGGCACCTGATGTAAGGACGGACTCTGCTGGGGCACCTGATGTAAGGACAGACTCTGCTGGGGCACCTGATGTAAGGACAGACTCTGCTGGGGCACCTGATGTAGGGACGGACTCTGCTGGGGCACCTGATGTAAGGACGGACTCTGCTGGGGCACCTGATGTAAAGACGGACTCTGCTGGGGCACCTGATGTATGGACGCACTCCGCTGGGGGCACCTGATGGCATCTAGTGGCAGGCGACATGGCAGGTGACACACTCAGGGCTCCCACTGATTCTGGTGAGTTGAATGATTTAATTTTATATTACAATGTAATAATAATGCGCTTCAATAATCCTGACACCATAACAACCATGGTGCCGGGATGATTGAAGCGCTAAAACCAGGTGTTTGGAGTATCTTTATCTGCTGATTGTTAAACTTTCTGGAATACACATATTTCTATTGTGGGGTAGGATCTGGGCCTCCTGTCCCTCCATCTCTCTCTCTCTCTCTTTCCCCCTCCCTCCGTGCCTCGTTCATCTCAGACTCTAACCTCACCCCTTTGGGCCATGCCCCTCTAAGCCAAGCCCAATATTTTGATGAAGCCAGGCCCGTTTTGCATTGCAGCGCACATTTTTATTTTCCTGCTAGGCCACGCCTACAAACAGATGCCCCGTCCCCTAAATATAATAAGACTCCACCTACAGGCAAAAAAGTGTCCCTATACATTTTTTTTTACAATGTTGGCAGCTATGAGTTTGTATAACAGTGTAAATTTGCTGTCCCCTCAAAATAACTCAAAAAGCCATTAATGTCTAAACCTCTGGCAACAAAAGTCAGTACACCCCTGATTGAAAATGTCCAAAGTGGGCCCAAAGTGTCAATATTTTGTGTGGCCACCATTATTTTCCAGCACGGCCTTAACCCTCTTGGGCATGGAGGTCACCAGAGCTTCACAGGTTGCCACTGGAGTCCTCTTCCCCTCCATGATGACATCACAGAGCTGGTGGATGTTGGAGACCTTGCTCTCCTCCACCTTCCGTTTGAGGATGCCCCACAGATGCTCAATACGGTTTAGATCTGGAGACATGCTTGGTCAGTCCATCACCTTTACCCTCAGCTTCTTTAGCAAGTCAGTGGTCATCTTGGAGGTGTGTTTGGGGTGGTTATCATGTTGGAATACTGCCCTGCGGCCCAGTCTCTGAATGGAGGAGATGATGCTCTGCTTCAGTATGTCACAGTACATGTTGGCATTCATGGTTCCCTCAATGATCTGTAGCTCCCCAGTGCCGGCAGCACTCATGCAGCCCCAGACCATGACACTCCCACCACCATGCTTGACTGTAGGCAAGACACACTTGTCTTTGTCCTCCTCACCTGGTTGCCGCCACACAAGCCTGACACCATCTGAACCAAATAAGTTTATCTTGGTCTCATCAGACCACAGGACATGGTTCCAGTAATCCATGTCCTTAGTCTGCTTGTCTTCAGCAAACTGTTTGCGGGCTTTCTTGTGCATCATCTTTAGAAGAGGCTTCCTTCTGGGACGACAGCCATGCAGACCAATTTGATGCAGTGTGCGGCGTATGGTCTGAGCACTGACAGGCTGACCCCCCACCCCTTCAACCTCTGCAGCAATGCTGGCAGCACTCATACATCTATTTCCCAAAGACAACCTCTGGATATGACGCTGAGCACGTGACCTCAACTTCTTTGGTGGACCATGGCGAGGCCTGTTCTGAGTGGAACCTGTCCTGTTATACTGCTGTATGGTCTTGGCCACCGTGCTGCAGATCAGTTTCAGGGTCTTGGCAATCTTCTTATAGCCTCGGCCATCTTTATGTAGAGCAACAATTCTTCTTTTCAGATCCTCAGAGAGTTCTTTGCCATGAGGTGCCATGTTGTACTTCCAGTGACCAGTATGAGAGAGGGAGAGCGATAACACCAAATTTAACACACCTGCTCCCCATTCACACCTGAGACCTTGTAACAGGTCACATGACACCGGGGGAGGGGAAATGGCTAATTAGGCCCAATTTGGACATTTTTCACTTAGGGGTGTACTCACTTTTGTTGCCAGCGGTTTAGACATTAATGGCTGTGTGTTGAGTTATTTTGAGGGACAGTAAATTTACACTGTTATACAAGCTGTACACTCACTACTTTACATTGTAGACAAGTGTCATTTCTTCAGTGTTGTCACATGAAAAGATAGAAGAAAAGATTTACAAAAATGTGAGGGGTGTACTCACTTTTATGAGATACTGTATATATACCCTGTTTCCCCCGAAAATAAGACCTAGTGTGATTGTCGGTGATGGCTGCAATAATAAGCCCTAGTTAACCGGTTCCCGACCGGCGCACAACGATATACGTCGGCAGAATGGCACGGACAGGCAGGAGGGCGTATATATAAGTCCCTCCTTAATGCAGTCCATGCCATCGGGAGCGCGCCAGGAGCATTAATAAAAATGCTATAAAACTATCCCCTATCTTGTAAACGCTATAACTTCTGCGCAAACCAATCAAAAGAATACGTATCGGCCTAAACTGAGGGAAAAAATATGTTTTTTTATATATTTTTGGGGGATATTTATTATAGCAAAAAATAAAAAATAATGCGTTTTAGTCGCTCTTTTTTGTTTATAGCGCAAAAAATAAAAACCGCAGGGGCGATCAAATACCACCAAAAGAAAGCTCTATTTGTGGGAAAAAAAGGACGTCAGTTTTGTTTGGGAGCCACGTCGCACGACCGCGCAATTGTCAGTTAAAGCGACGCAGTGCCGAATCGCAAAAAGGGCCTGGTCCTTTGGCTGCAAATTGGTCCGGGGCTGAAGTGGTTAAAGTCCTTGTAGGGCTTATTTTCGTGGAAACAGGGTGGGGCTTATTTGGGGGGTAGGGCTTATATTGCAGCCATCACCAACAATCACGCTAGGTCTTATTTTCGGGGAAACGGGGTAGGGCTTATTTGGGGGGTAGGGCTTATATTGCAGCCATCACCAACAATCACGCTAGGTCTTATTTTCGGGGAAACAGGGTGGGGCTTATTTTGGGGGTAGGGCTTATATTGCAGCCATCACCAACAATCACGCTAGGTCTTATTTTCGGGGAAACAGGGTGGGGCTTATTTGGGGGGTTGGGCTTATATTGCAGCCATCACCAACAATCACGCTAGGTCTTATTTTCGGGGGAAACAGGGTGGGGCTTATTTTGGGGGTAGGGCTTATATTGCAGCCATCACCAACAATCACGCTAGGTCTTATTTTCGGGGAAACAGGGTGGGGCTTATTTGGGGGGTAGGGCTTATATTGCAGCCATCACCGACAATCACGCTAGGTCTTATTTTCGGGGAAACAGGGTGGGGCTTATTTGGGGGGTTGGGCTTATATTGCAGCCATCACCAACAATCACGCTAGGTCTTATTTTCGGGGAAACAGGGTGGGGCTTATTTTGGGGGTAGGGCTTATATTGCAGCCATCACCAACAATCACGCTAGGTCTTATTTTCGGGGAAACAGGGTATATGCACATAAATATGACAGGGGGACATGGTAACTGTCTTGGGGGGTCTGATCGAGGTAGAAGGAAGTTAATAATCCTCCTTCTTCCCCCTCAGACCCCCCCGGGATTCTTTCTTCACTCCCCGATTCTCCACCTCTGAGAAATATTTACAAAAATGTGAGGGGTGTACTCACTTTTGTGAGATACTGTGTGTGAAAAATAAAAATTGCCCCGTAGAGAAGCAGTTAATGTTCCTTACAGATGACTGCGCCTGGGAACACGGATTATTTACTAAGCTACATCCTATTTAATGAGCATAATGATGAGTAAACAGTCCTGGATCATTACGAATACGAACACCGACGACTTACGAATGTACGAATCGTTACGAATCCGAACAACGATGACTTACGAATGTACGAATCGTTACGAATCAACGGAAACGAAAAAAAACGAAACAAATTTTTATTTTTTTTCGGAAAACGATAAAAACCGAAACAAAAATAAACACATTTTTTTGTTGTGCACATGTCTAATATCATCCTTTGACCGCATAAATACCACAACCTATTCATCTGTTTGTATCCTGTCATCTGCTGTAACCTGATGTTCAGAATAAAAGCACCTTTGTGGATGGAATCGGTATTTGGTGAGTTCAAGCTATCTGATGAGGATTGTCCTCAGTGATTATATCTTATACAGGCCAGGCATAGAGGTCTCACAAGGGATAGTCGCTTCACAACAATCAGAGTCAGAATAGTAGGGTTGGGATTGTGTCTTGCAGTCCAACCACAAGTGACGGTTCTGCTGGCCGGAGAACCTGGCGCGGTCGGAGGTAGAAGGGAAGCTGTCGCCAGTAAGGGTCCATCCGCCTTATTACCAGGGACCACAGTGAGTAACTGAAGAAAGTACCGGAGCAGCATTCTCACCAACCGGGGACGGTGAAGAATCAAGAAACTTCAGCAGGCGTCAAGCGCTTGCAGAGCAGCCTTGTGTGCCAAGCCAGGGACCGAGCAGGCCAGTGGGGTGACACTTGAGAGGTATCTAGAGTGCCAAGCTAGGGACCCAGCAGGGAAGTGGGGGCAGTGCCGGGACAAGGTCGTCTAGAGCCCAGGGCAAACATGCCAATTTGCACCCCCCTCTAAGATGTATGAGCAAATGTTCTCCTCCCCCCCAACAAAAAAAAAATTGAGGACCAGTCTGCATGTTTACCGTCTAAGCAGAAATTTCCCCTCCTACCAGCACTAATCCGCCCCCCTGCTGAAAGCACAAATCTTTGCCCCCCCCCCATTCCCCTCACCTGACATCCTCTCTCTCTCTCTCAGTATGCCCCAAGCACAAATACCCCACCACCTGCCCAAAAATGCCCCCCCCCCCCCATCCTAGCACAAGTCTTCCCCTCAAATTTCCCCTTCGAGCACAAATCCTCTCCCCCTAACTCCAGATTCCCCCCTCCCAGCACAAATTCCACTCCCCCATCCTAGCACAAAATCCCCCCAAATCACCATTCCTAGCACACCACCTCTCCTAGAACAATTCAAGAAGGGATTGTTCCAGGTGCCCTCAAACAAGGCATCATCAAACCCCTGCTAAAGAAGCCCAACCTCGACCCCCGGGACCCCAACCACCGCAGACCGATAACAAGCCTTAACACCATCTCCAAGATTATGGAGAAAGCGGTAGTACAACAGCTACACCGCCACCTAGACACACACAAACTCCTGGACCCTCTACAATCAGGCTTCCGCCCAGGCCATGGCACAGAAACGGCACTCCTGAAGATTTGGGACGACGCCCTCGAAGCAGCAGATGACGGAGATTCATGTCTCCTGGTGCTGTTGGATCTCAGCGCAGCGTTTGATACTGTGGACCACAATACTCTACTCATCCGCCTTACAGAAGTAGCAGGAGTCGCAGACGCAGACCTACAATGGTTCGCATCCTTCTTAGGAAATCGCTCTCAGACAGTGAAACTAGGAGGTTTCACCTCTGAAACCCGGGCAATCTCTTGTGGAGTCCCTCAAGGATCACCCTTGTCGCCAGTACTCTTCAACATATACATCCGCCCACTCCTCAAAATAATCAGAAGATCGGATCTCTGCTTCCACTCATACGCTGATGACACCCAATTATACTTTCGGATCACCGGACAAAAAGACCATCATCGGCAATTAGAAAACTGCCTCACTCGAATAGACGACTGGATGACTGCCAGCTCTCTTAAACTCAACGAATCAAAAACAGAACTTCTTATTCTACATGCAAACCAAAACTCCCGAACCAAGATCCCTTGGACACCTCCTACCATCCTTGGACAGACCATCTCCCCAAGGAGCAAGGTCAAGAGCCTCGGAGTCATTTTTGACTCAGAAATGTCAATGGAGGCACAAATAGGAGCGGTAGTCAGCGGATCACACCATCTCCTCCGCCTGCTACGCAGACTCATCCCCTTTATTCCAAAGGAGGACAAAGCAGTGATGGTAGGAACAGTCATTAATTCACGACTGGACTACGCAAACTCCCTCTACTTAGGATTACCCCAATATCAACTTGCACGCTTACAACTTATCCAAAACACGGCGGCAAGACTGATAACAGGAAAAAAACCCTGGGAATCCATCTCCCCTTCCCTGAGGAGCCTACATTGGCTAACCGTAAAGAATCGGGTCATTTTCAAGACCCTCTGCCTCACCCACAAATGCACCCATGGAGACGCGCCTCAATACCTTCTCGAGAAAATAAAACGCTACACACCCAATCGCAGTCTTCGATCGTCTGACCAAAACCTCCTCCTCATCCCCAAGTCCCGATACAAATCAAAAGGGGAACGAAGATTCGCTGTCCAAGGACCACGGCTATGGAATGCACTACCAACCTACATCCGCATGGAAGAAAACCATCAGGTCTTCAGGAAAAAACTCAAGACCCACCTCTTCTAAGAAGCTTGACAACAAAGCACTAATTACAGCGCCTTGAGGCGATTCGGTTCGCATTGTAGCGCTATACAAATTATTCATTCATTCATTCATTCAATTCTTACCCCCTACCGCCCCCCAAATTCCCTCTCCCAACATAAATGCCCTCCCCCAATCTCCTTGTGGTGCCCCCCCCCACCTCACATGATACCACGGTGCCCAGGGCAGCCGCCCCTCCTGCCCACCCCTTGTCCCGGCCCTGAGTGGGGGTAACGCTTGAGGAAGATACTAAAGTGAAGATTGGAAGAGCTCAAGGGATTCGGTGTCAGTGGATCAGCAAGTCTAGTGAGAGAGACTGGGAGCTCAGTGGGCTGAAGAACTACAAGAAGTCTGCTTGTCTTCAGAAAACTGTTTGCAGGCTTTCTTGTGCATCATCTTTAGAAGAGGCTTCCTTCTGAGATGACATGCAGACCAATTTGATGCAGTGTGCAGCGTATGGTCTGAGCACTGACAGGCTGACCCCCCACCCCTTCAACCTCTGCAGCAATGGTGGCAGCACTCATACGTCTATTTCCCAAAGACAACCTCTGGATATGACGCTGAGCACGTGACCTCAACTTCTTTGGTGGTCCATGGCGAGGCCTGTTCTGAATGGAACCTGTCCTGTTATACCGCTGTATGGTCTTGGCCACCGTGCTGCAGCTCAGTTTCAGGGTCTTGGCAATCTTCTTATAGCCTCGGAGGCCCTCTTTATGTAGAGCAACAATTCTTTTTTTCAGATCCTCAGAGAGTTCTTTGCCATGAGGTGCCATGTTGAACTTCCAGTGACCAGTATGAGAGAGAGAGCGATAACATCAAATTTAACACACCTGCTCCCCATTCACACCTGAGACCATGTAACACTAACGAGTCACATGACACCGGGGGAGGGAAAATGGCTAATTGGGCCCAATTTGGACATTTTCACTTAGGGGTGTACTCACTTTTGTTACCAGCGGTTTAGACACTAATTGTGTGTTGAGTTATTTTGAGGGGACAGCAAATTTACACTGTTATACATTCCGACAGAAAATGTCCGATCGGACCATGTTGTCGGAAAATCCGACTGTGTGTGGGCTCCATCTGACTTTTTCCGTCTTCTTTCTGCTCTCAAATTTTCCGACAACAAAATCCGATCGGACTTTTTCCGATCGTGTGTAGAGAATTCCGACGGACAAAGTGCCACGCATGCTCAGATCAAATTAGGAGACCAAAGCTAATGGCTACTAGCCTCTACGTAGTTACGTCGTACGCAACGAACGTCACCACGTTCAGAATGGAATGAATTTTCCGTCAACTTTGTCCGACCGCGTGTATGCAACACCAGTGTCGGACAAAATCCATCGGAAAAAAATCCGACGGATTTTGTGGTCGGAATTTTCCGACCGTGTGTACGGGGCATAAAACTGTTGCCATAGGAGACAGCGCCCTATGGCTGTCCTCCTGTAGAAGTCTTGGAGTCTGCTAATTAACCTTGCAACTACCTAAGGGTGTCCTGGCCCTAACCCTCTCTCCCAAAGTTCTGTTCAAGAGAAATAAAATCTCTTTGCATTCAAGAAGTATCTGGCGCCCAATGAATCTATCTTGCACTACACCCACTATGCCTTACGACCCACACAGAAGGATGGCAGCAACTCTTGGCGCTGGAGGTTTTCATTAGACTAAAGGAGGCCTGGGACCTTGCAACATTATGTTTTATTATTTAAAAATATTTTTTTACATTAATGTGATCTTTTATGTATACATCATACCTGACATATATTTATTCAGGTCCTTTCACCTTTGGCGGGTGTTTGCCCCTGTAGATGCTTTCTTTGATATCCTATTGGGATTCACCTTGTGATTCATTAGGATTACAGTTATGCCGCGTACACACGGTCGGAATTCTCGTCGGAAAAAGCATTGATGGTTTTCCCGTCAGAATTCCGATGGAATTTCGCTCAAATTGTCTTGCCTACACGCGGTCACACCAAATTCCGACGGTCAGTAACACCGCGGCATAAAACACGTTCGACAGCACTATAAAAGGGAAGTTTAATGCTTCTGAGCATGCGTCGAATTGTTTCCGAGCATGCGTCGGAATTTTGCGTGTCGGAATTGCATACACACGATCGGAAAATCCGATAGAAAGGTTTTCCGTTGGAAAAATTGAGAACAGGTTCTCAATCCAAAGTCCGTCGGAAATTCCGACAGAAAAAGACCGATGGGCATACACACGGTCGGGAAATCCGATGAAAAGCTCCCATCGGACTGTTTCCATCGGAAATTCCGACCGTGTGTACGCCACATAACACATATTATATTTATATTTATTATATTTATTCTATTATCTCAGTTGGAGGTTTGCGCCTCTGGCGTATTTTTTTGCACTTTTCTAGGATTAGTATAATATTTTTTGTATGTCTATTGGGTCTGATTTTCACAAGGCAGAAAAACCTCCTACAAATGATCTGAGATACGATCGGTAACACGGCGCGTCGAAAAATGCAAAACTAAACTGGATTTTCCAGTAGAGATGTTTTTCTCAGAATGAAGGTCTGCGGCACATGAATTTCCATTTGAAAAAAAAAAAAAAAGCACCCACAAATAGGTGTCACGTATTCAGATCGGTAGTAACATAAAACAGTGTGATCGCCGTGTCCAATTACAACGGTCGGTTCTGCGTTGATGGCTCACACCTTTCTTCCACTGTGATATTCACCCAACTCACACTTGTTTGTAAGGACTGTCCCTTCTCTGTCTCTCTGTCATTCTTTCCCCAGTGTTCCTTTTTTATCTTTAGTTTATAGATTTGTAGAGTTAAATCTACTTTTTAGAAGATAAACCCATTTACTAAAATCTTATATAATCTTTAACCACTTACCCACTGGGCACTTAAACCCCCTTCCTAACCAGACCAATTTTCAGCTTTCGGTGCTCTCACACTTTGAATGACAATTACTCAGACATGCAACACTGTACCCAAATGAATTTTGTGTCCTTTTTTTCACAAAAATAGAGCTTTCTTTTGGTGGTATTTAATCACCGCTGGGTTTTTTAATTTTTGCGCTATAAATCAAAATATACTGAAAATTTGGTAAAAAAAAAAAAAAAAAATTCTTTGTTTCTATTAAAATTTATTGCAGAGTATTGGCAGAGTATTGGCAGAGTATTGGCAGAGTATTGGCAGAGTATTGCAGTGTTGCACAGTGGTGGCAGAGCATTGCACAGTGGTTGCAGAGCATTGCAGTGGTGGCAGAGCGTTGCACAGTGGTTGCAGAGCATTGCAGTGGTGGCAGAGCGTTGCACAGTGGTTGCAGAGCGTTGCACAGTGAGGGCAGATCGTTGCACAGTGGTTGCAGAGCGTTGCACAGTGGTTGCAGAGCGTTGCACAGTGGTTGCAGAGCGTTGCACAGTGGTTGCAGAGCATTGCACAGTAGTTGCAGAGTATTGCACAGTGGTGGCAGAGCATTGCACAGTGGTTGGTGGCAGAGCATTGCACAGTGGTGGCAGAGCATTGCACAGTGGTTGGTGGCAGAGCATTGCACAGTGGTGGCAGAGCATTGCACAGTGGTGGCAGAGCATTGCACAGTGGTGGCAGAGCAATGCACAGTGGTGGCAGAGTATTGCACAGTGGTGGCAGTGTATTGACCAGCGCTGTGGGCACTACACAACTACACATCCAGCCCACAGCGCTGGTCCCGTCTCTCCCCCTCTCCGCTTCTCCCCTCTCTGTACCGATCGGTACAGAGAGGGGAGGGAGGAACCGGCGTCATGACGTGACGCCGGTTTGTGTACATGTGATCGCTCCGTCAGTTGACGGATCGATCACGTGGTAAACGGCCGCTATCAGCCCAGGGGGCGCACGGGAGCAAGTTTTCTCCCAGGATAAGCCGACCGCGCTGTAGCCGTCTTTTGACTATATCGCGGTCGGCATGTGGTTAAAGTGGTTGTAAACCCTTACAGACCACTTTGACCTACAGGTAAGCCTAGATTAAGGCTCACCTGTAGGTCCAAGAAATATCTCCTAAACCTACACGGTTTAGGAGATATTTGCTACAGGGTGGCCACTGTGCACCGGATCACCTATACATACATGATTCTGCACTTCTGAATAGCAGGCGCAAATGTGTGCGTTTCCGAAAAAAAATCGTTTTTTTCGTTTCGTTTTTTTCGTTTCCGTTGATTCGTAACGATTCGTACATTCGTAAGTCGTCGGTGTTCGTATTCGTAACGATTCGTACATTCGTAAGAGTTATTTTTTCGTTGATTCGTTTTTTCGTTAGTTTAATTTTCGGACGCATTCGTATTTATTCGTACATTCGTAACATTCTTGGATTCGTAATTGGAGCATAATTCATAATTTTATGTAATGTGTATGCTATTATTACAATTTAATAATTTACGAATCGAAAAAAAAAAAAGTTACGAATCGAAAAAAAAAGTTACGAATCGAAAAAAAAAGTTACGAATGTACAAATTTTTTTGTTCAATAGAGACACGGAAGATTACGAATCGAAAAAAAAAAAAAAAAGTTACGAATCGAAAAAAAAAGTTACGAATGTACGAATTTTTTTGTTCAATCCATTCGAAGCACATTTAGCAGCATCATTGTAAGAGACACGGAAAATTACCAATTCAACAAAAAAAAAAAGTTACGAATGTACAAATTTTTTCGTTCGTTTTCGTTTTTCAGATTTTCTTCATTCGTACATTCGTTGTTTCTAATTTGTTTTTTTCGGATTTTCGTTGTTTGATTCGAATGATTCGTTATTCGGATTCGTACGATTCGAACGATTCGTTCATTCGTACGAAAACGAACGAACGAAAATAACGAAAAAAAAAGAAAAAAAACTAAACGAATTGCACATGTCTAGCTGCAGGCGGCTTGCTTCCACTCTGATTATGCACAGTGGGAACCGATCAGCGGGTACCGCCAGCACCCGCTAACCGTTCGTTACAGAGACAGAACTGCAGTCTGCCTGTCAGAGAAATGTTCTATCTAGCCGCATCAGCCGTATCCCTGCACGCATGTGTGGCGGAACGGTGCACTGGCGCACGCGCATTCGCAGCCCGATGGTACGGCGCGCGCGTCTGCGCACCAGCGCATGCTCAACGTGCCGCTCTGGCGGGTCTATTTAAAGTTGCCCTGGTGCTCAGACTGGTTGCTGGTTTGTCTTCAGCTTCCCGTTTGAATCTGCTTCCTGTTTCCTGCATTTGATCACTCGTTGTGACCCGGACCGTTCCTGACTACTCTGTTCTTCTCCTGGACCCGACCCTCGGCCTGCTTAACAGACTCTGCCCTACCTCCAGTGTTTGACTCTCTGCCTGTGACCCGGGTTTGCCTGATTTCGCCAGTGTTTGACCCTCTGCCTGTGACCCGGATTTGCCTGATTTCTCCAGTGTTTGACCCTCTGCCTGTGAACCGGATTTGCCTTGTATCTCCAGTGTTTGACCCTCAGCCAGTTCTGGACTTCCTGCTTAATCAGTCTCAGCTCAGCTGCCATCTCCTCAAGGAGTTCTACACAAGCCTTATCCTGCCTGCTGGTGGCCTGTGCCTCTTCGTGCCACCCACTCCCTGTATCACCTCCAGGGGGGCGGGGTGCGCCTCGTCGCAAGGGTGAACCGCTCTCGGCATCTCGGCCTTGGTAAGTACTTACCTGACACTGCCTATATAAAAGAAGGCTATTCTGTCAGTAGGGAAGGTATGGATCCTGTGTCCCTGCAAAGCAGGGACAGGGACCAATGTCTTCCCCTAGACCCCTTTCACACTGGAGGCGTTTTTTTAGGGGCTTTAGCTTTAACCGCTTGCCAACCAGCCGCCGTCATTATACTGTGGCAGGTTGGCACGATCCCGTGAATCGCCGCCATTGTACTTCGGCTCGCGGGATCGGGATAGCAGGCGCGCGCACATACACGAGAGGCCGAACAGGGACGTACCGTAAACACACAAATCCCTGTTCTGTTCTGTGAAGAGAGACAGATCGTGAGTTCCTATTAGCTAGGAACCACGATCTGTCATTTTCTCTAGTCAGTCCCCTCCCCCTACAGTTAGAAACACACACAAGGAACACAGTTAACCCCCTGATCGCCCCCTAGTGTTAACCCCTTCCCTGCCAGTGAAATTTTTACAGTAATCAGTGCATTTTTATAGCACGGATCACTGTATAAATGACAATGGTCCCAAAAAATGTGTCCGATGTGTCCGCCATAATGTCGCAGTCCTGATAAAAATCGCAGATCGCCACCATTACTAGTAAAAAAAATAAAAATAATAATAAAAATGCTATAAATCTATCCCCTATTTTGTAGACGTTATAACTTTTGCGCAAACCAATCAATATACGCTTATTGCTTTTTTTTTAACCAAAAATATGTAGAAGAATACGTACCGGCCTAAACTGAGAAAAAATTTGCTTTAAAAAAAAAAAATGGGGATATTTATTATAGCAAAAAGTACAAAATATTGTTTTTTTTTTTCAAAATTGTCGCTCTTTTTTGTTTATAGCGCAAAAAATAAAAACCACAGAGGCGATCAAATACCACCAAAAGAAAGCTCTATTTGTGGGAAAAAAAGGATGTCAATTTTGTTTGGGTGCAACGTGGCACGACCGCGCAATTGTCAGTTAAAGCACTGCGCCGTATCGCAAAAAATGGACCGGTCATTCAGCAGCCAAATCTTCAGGGGCTGAAGTGGTTAAATATAGCGCATGTGAAGCGCCTGAAAAATGTCTCCCCTGCAATCCCAGTGTGAAAAAAAGTCCTGCAAACAGCATCTTTGGGGCACTTTAGGAGCGGTGTATACACCACTCCTAAAGCTCCCCTGCCCATTGAAATCAATGGGCAGCGCCACCAAAGCGCCTGAAAAGCGCCTTGGCAGCGGCGCTTTTCGGGTGCTTTTAACCCTTTATTTGGCCACTAGCGAGGGTTAAAAACACCCCGCTAGCGGCCGAAAAGCGCCTCTAAAACTACGGTAAAGCGCCGCTAAAACTTGCAGCGCTTTACCGCTAATGCGGCTGCGCGGTCGGTGTGAAAGGGCTCGTAGTAAAAGCACCTCCCCCACAGTACACAAACACTGGCTAGGCACACATTTAACCATTTGATCACCCCTAATGTTAACCCCTCCCCAGTCAGTGTCATTAGTACAGTGACAGTGCATACTTTCTTTTAGCACTGATCACTGTATTAGTGTCACTGGTTCCCACAAAGTGTCATTTAGTGTACAATTTGTCTGCCGCAATATCGCAGGGTCTCTGCTTTCAGAATTTTTTTTTTCGGGGGGGGGGGGGGGGGGGGGGTTAGGGTAATTTCTAGCAAAAAAAAAATGCTGATTTTGCTATGTGTTGCAAACTTTCCCGGAACGCGAAGGATCACCTAAGGGTCAGATTAGATCTTTGGATTCTTTTTTGCTGCGTACAAGCTTGGTCATGTGAGTATTATGTGTTTTATTTATGCATAACACAGCACAAGATTGCTCTGGATTTCACAATGTTTTATGTAATCAAAATGGGGCTCCTTGTCCAAAATATATATTTTTTTAGTTTAAAGGTGAACTAACCGATTAACCACTTCAGCCCCAGAAGATTTTACCCCCTTCCTGACCAGAGCACTGCGTCGCTTTAACTCACAATTGCGCGGTTGTGCGATGTTGTACACAAACAAAATTGATGTCCTTTTTTCCCTACAAATAGAGCTTTCTTTTGGTGGTATTTGATCACCTCTGCGGTTTTATTTTTTTTGCGCTATAAACAAAAAAAATAGAGCCAATTTTGAAAAAAACACAATATTTTGGACTTTTTGCTATAATAAATATCCCCCAAAAATATATAAAAGCATTTTTTTTCTCAGTTTAGGCCGATACGTATTCTTCTACATATTTTTGGTAAAAAAAAAAAACCGCAATAAGCGTATATTGATTGGTTTGCGCAAAAGTTATAGTTTCTACAAAATAGGGGATAGTTTTATTGCATTTTTTATTATAAATTTTTTTTTTTTACTAGTAATGGCGGCGATCTGCCATTTTTTATCGGGACTGCGACATTATGGGGGACACATCGGACACTTTTGACACATTTTTGGGACCATTGTCATTTATACAGCGATCAGTGCTATTTAAATGCACTGATTCCTGTGTAAATAACACCGGCAGTGAAGGGGTTAACCTGGGGGTGGCAGTGTAGGGGTTAAGTGTTCCCAGGGATGTGTTACTAACTGTGGGGGGCGTGGCTGTGTTTTAGTGAACACTGATCTCTGCTCCAATCACAGGGAGCAGAGATCAGTGTCACTTGTTGCTAGGCAGAATGGGAAGATGCTGTTTACTTCCGCATCTCCCCGTTCAGCCTTCCCGTGAGATGATCGCGGATGTCCCCGCGGTGATCGAGTCCCGCGACCGGACTCATGGGGGTCCCGACCGGCGCGCGCGCGATGGCACGGCGGCATTCTTAAAGGGGCATACCTGTACGCCCTTATGCCTGTCCGTACATCGTTGTGCGCCGGTCGGGAAGTGGTCAAACGCCTACATGCCTATCTGATTTGGAGGGACTGTTCCTGATTTGAAGCAATGTCCCTCTGTCCCTCTTTCCTCCTCATTTGTCCCTCATTTTGGTCATTTTTGGTCTAATCTACGTATATATACACATATATATATATATATATAATATATATATATATATATATATATATATATATATATATATATATATATATGAGAATCATTTAAAATGCCTAGGTGTTATACAAAGTAAAATTTGCATACTCGGTAGGTCCTCTAATGCTTCAATAAAGCATTGCGCTCGGAGCCCACTCAGGTGTGTTAGAAAAGCAAATGAATATTCACTTTCCTAACACTGAACCGCCTCTCTGCCAATCAGGTGCGCGGTCTGTTGCCCATCACCTGATTGGCTGAAAGGACAGGCGCTACGATTGGACGCTTATCGGGAAGAGGGGAGGAGACACGCGGAGGACACAGGAGCCACCACACAGGAGCTGCCTGATTCGCTGCAAGGTCCCACCACTCGCCGCCCGACAGCCGCATGCCAGCCTGACCCGCCATCGAGACAGGGTAAGTGCTGGGCAGACGGCGAGTGGGCAGGGGGGGTCACAGTGGCACTATTTGATGGGGCACAGTGGCACTATTTGATGGGGCACAGTAGCAGCATATGATGGGGCAC
>CM053036.1:19693354-19717215 GCA_028564925.1 Lithobates sylvaticus | reverse complement strand
AGTAATGATACTTTAACCGCCTCACGCAGATATACTGCGGCAAAATGGCACGGGCAGGCAAAATTACGTACCTGTACGTGGCCCTTTAAATGCCTGCCCATGGGACGCGCGATCACTGCTGGTGTCCCGCGATCGGGTCACGGAGCTGAAGAACGGGGAGAGGTATGTGTAAACAAACCTCTCCCCGCGCTTCCTACACTGCCTGTCATTGATTGGCTGTTCCCTGTCATCGGGAAAGCCGATCAATGACATCAGACGTCAGCCCCGCCCCCTAATGTAAAAAAACACACACACGTCAGAGCCCATAACCCCTCCCCTCCCCCTAGTGGTTAACTCTTTCAATACAACTGTCATTTATACAGGAATCAATGCATTTAAATAGCATTGATTGCTGTATAAATGACAATGGTCCCAAAAATGTGTCAAAAATGTCCGATGTGTCCGCCATAATGTCGCAGTCACAATAAAAATCGCTGATCGCCGCCATTACTAGTAAAAAAAAAAATATTAATAAAAATGCTATAAAACTATCCCCTATTTTGTAACGCTATAACTTTTGCGCAAACCAATCAATAATCGCTAATTGCGATTTTTTTTTACCAAAAATATGTAGAAGAATACGTATCGGCCTAAACTGAGGAAAAAAAAATTTTTTATATATTTTTTGGGGATATTTATTATAGCAAAAAGCAAAAAATATTGCATTGTTTTCAAAATTGTCGCTCTATTTTTGTTTATAGCGCAAAAAATAAAAACCGCAGGGGCGATCAAATATCACCAAAAGAAAGCTCGTATTTGTGGGAAAAAAAGGGGCCTGGTCCTTTGGCTGCAAATTGGTCCGGTGCTGAAGTGGTTAAATAGTATAGAAATTCATACAGAATTTAGAAGAAAGTTTAACAACAGGATATGTTTTGTTTTTTTTTCGGATTTGCCACAACAGTGGGTTCTTGGTGACTCCTTGGGATTCGCGAATTGCAAACTTTTGGCTGAAAGCTTTGCAGGTTTGACACAAGAATCAAGAGATGAGAAAAAGCGCACATAGCGTAATTCCTTTTATTGGTAACAAAAAGTGCCCCTTACACCAAATATCCTCTCCCCCCGCCTGTAGGAAGTCATCAGTGTTTAATACAGCTGTGGCGATTTGCGCCTGTCGCCTTACAGGATGTTTGCTAAATTGCTATGGTGGTGTGGGGCGGGACAATATAAGCTGGTCTTTTTGTCGTGTGGGCACGCCCTCTGTGGAAGTCAGATATGACGAAACGTGTCAGTCCGAGCTTTCAGCGCTGACGCAATTTGAATGACAATTGAGCGGGCATACAACACTGTACCCAAATTAAATTTTTATCATTTTTTTCCCCAAAATAGAGCTTTTTTTGGTGGTATTTAATTACTGCTGGGATTTTTATTATTAGCTAAACAAACAAAAAAAATTTTTTTTCATTTTGAAAAAAAAATCCTTTTTATAGTTTGTTATAAAATTTTGCAAACAGGTAATTTTTCTCCTTCAGTGATATGCGCTGATGCACTGGTGGGCACTGATGGGCAGTGGCACTGATAGGCTGCACTGGTGGGCACTGATAGGCTGCACTGATGGACACTGATAGGCTGCACTGATGGGCACTGATAGACACAGTTAAGGCGGTACTGATGGGCACAGATAAGGCTGCACTGATGGCCACGGATGGGTGGCATGGATGGGGACTGATAGGTACCACTGATAGATGGCACTTGTGACAGGAGTGACTTTGGGTCTTTGAGTGACTTTTTGAGTGACTTTGCCCTGGAGAGTTCTGGAGGCCCCCTTGTCCAGCTTCCCCGGACCCTCTTATGTGTAAATCACCCTGTGTCTCTAAGGCACAGGGTGAATTAGAACCCCTCCCTATAATCTGTGCTAGTCAGATTCAATGCAGGATATATGTAAAGACTATTCTTAGTTTGTTGATGAACTCAAGATGTTAATTGAGAGAGCTGATCACATTGTCCTCTGTACAATGTAGGGGACGGGCCGACTCCTAATGGAGCTCCTGCTATCTTGTGGAGTTGATGATATTAGCATCTAACATGTGTGAAGCACGGTGACAACAAGTCTGACCTATAGTGAAATCCTGATGGGCACAGAGTCACATCGCCTGCTTAAAGGGATTAGTTAATTAGCTCATGTTAATTTGTTACAGGTGTATTGTTAGAGTAAAATGAGCAGGAGGGGGGGTCTCCTCTTCTACTGTATATAAATACTTGTCAGTTTGGTTCTAATAAAACAGTCCATGTTGAGCAGCTAAGCAAGTGTCGTCTCGTTTGGTGCTTGGGAGCGGTTGGAATATCTGAGATCCATATTCAGACTGGGAGGAAGTGGTATATGACGAAAACAGTCAAGAGGAGTGTGGGAGCGTTTCGTCACAGCACTGATGGGCACTGATAGGTGGCACTGATGGGTGGCACTGATGGCACTGATAGGTGGCACTGATGGGCACTGATGGTGGCAATGATGGGCACTAATCAGTGCTGCACATCAGTGCCACATTTGTTGAGGCACTGATGGGTGGCACTGTGGGCACTGATGGGTGGCACTGGTGGGCACTGGTAGCCAGCACTGTTGCCTACTGCTAGGTGGCACTGGCAGGGGGCACAGGTCAGCACTAAGGATCTGCAGCAGCTAGCCGTGATCGGGACTAATGTCCCAATCACAGCCGCCAGTGATCTGCTTTTTTTTTTCTCCTTACGCTGTCAGCGCGAGGAGAAAAAATAGCTGATTATCGGCTCTGTTTACATCACGTGATCAGCTGTCATTGGCTGACAGCTGATCACATGGTAAGGGGTCGGGATCGACCCCTTACTCCGATCTGTGATCCAGCGAGTCTCATAGACTCGCTGATCACAGAGCATGACGCACGCTCCCTGCAGGGAGCGTGCCACGCGCGCCCTGCAGGGAGCGCGCAGGCTGCTCGGGCACAGGGCGACGTCAATAGACGTAGTCCCGGCAAAGCAGGTCCGCGCTGTAGCCGTCATTCGGCTATAGCGCCGATCTGTAGTGGTTAAGGATCACCTATGAATATTATCTGAACTATTTCACACTCATCGCTGTTCTTAAAAACTTGTTTGTGAAGTTGGCTCTGTTTACATCACGTGATCAGCTGTCATTGGCTGACAGCTGATCACATGGTAAGGGGTCGGGATCGACCCCTTACTCCGATCTGTGATCCAGCGAGTCTCATAGACTCGCTGATCACAGAGCGTGACGCACGCTCCCTGCAGGGAGCGTGCAACGCGCGCCCTGCAGGGAGCGCGCAGGCCGCTCGGGCACAGGGCGACGTCAATAGACGTAGTCCCGGCAAAGCAGGTCCGCGCTGTAGCCGTCATTCGGCTATAGCGCCGATCTGTAGTGGTTAAGGATCACCTATGAATATTATCTGAACTATTTCACACTCATCACTGTTCTTAAAAACTTGTTTGTGAAGTTGGCTCTGTTTACATCACGTGATCAGCTGTCATTGGCTGACAGCTGATCACATGGTAAGGGGTCGGGATCGACCCCTTACTCCGATCTGTGATCCAGCGAGTCTCATAGACTCACTGATCACAGAGCGTGCCGCGCACGCCCTGCAGGGAGCGCGCAGGCCACTCGGGCACAGGGCGACGTCAATAGACGTAGTCCCGGCAAAGCAGGTCCACGCTGTAGCCGTCATTCGGCTATAGCGCCAATTTGTAGTGGTTAAGGATCACCTATGAATATTATCTGAACTATTTCACACTCATCGCTGTTCTTAAAAACTTGTTTGTGAAGTTGGCCACAGGCCTTTATTGCTCAACAATAGCGCTGTTTATAGTATCTGACTCACACAGCCTGTTTTTGGACTGTATGTGTTTTTATATACCATTTTTTAATTTTGCATTGTTTTTAAACAGCTGCTGAGATAGGATTTAACCCCTTTTTATTTAATAAAAGAACTGGGTTCTTTGTTATTACTAGTGAGTTTCTGGGTTACCATTTTGGTACTTTGGGAGCAGTATATAATCTTTTTGGCACTGAGTGGTGTACTGTAGGCCTTTAATTACACCTGTATTGTTTTGAACTATATAGATCAGACCAAAATGTCCAATTTTGTTTAGCATAAATAGATCAGACCAAAATGAGAGACGAATGAGGAGGAAAGAGGGATAGAAGGACTTTGTTCCAAATCAGCGACGGTCCCTCGTAAATCAAGGACAGTTGTAAGCTATGGTCTTTTTAAGTGTAAGAAGACAATACATTTTCCAAACCCTGTCTCACTAATTACTAACACTGACTGAGGGAACACAGAAGAAACAGGGCAGATCTAGCTAGGACTGAACTTGCATTAAACTGGAGGGGGAGGGACGGACAGAGGGAGATACCAAATCACAATATACTGTATATTACAGTAAATAATTTGCAGTGGGCCAACACCGCCACCAGAGGTCAGCATATAGACTACAGGATATCATCATTACAGAATAACAATGACCTGATACTGTTGAATATAACACACAAAAAATACATATAAGTGGAGCAAGACATGGGCTGGGGGTGCTAGAAACCAAGATCGACCACGTGTTGTTACCACCCCTCCCTTGTGAATTCAGACTTACGGAGAGATGACAGTTCTGTGTAGGGAGAAATACTTTTTTTATTAATACTTTGCTATTTTCCCATTTTTTACATTTTCACACTGGTACATGACCCCCCTTCCATGGTATTACCTGCCTTCCCATACACTCTGTTTGAAAATATCTTGGTATTAGCCCTACAAATCGCCCAAATTAAATAAAATGTACTTCCCCCAATAGCAAAAAGTGTTTGCAAACTTCTAACTCCGAGCAAGATTAGCAAATAGGTTCATGATCCAAACACAGGCAGATTTGTTCATCTTTGTTGTCATCTAAAGTCCGATGTGCAACATTATGCAACTTCAAATGAAAACTTAGCCAACATCACGCAGGATTGAGACGGAATCTCCCCAAAGTGAGGTGAATTCCAAACGTAGTTGTCACTGGGACAGGAGTCACCAATGGAAGATTTCCCCTTATTCTCATGGCATCTGTAAAACGTAGGACTTCCCATCACTTTCTATTTCATTGATAATGGTCACCAAGACAAATAGAGAGGATAAATCCCCTAGAAGACATACAAACAACAACAGAAACTTGGCATAGGATCCAATTTTCTATTTCTGTTCCAAAGCTTAAAAAAAATATGGCCCATGTTTTGATGAGGACAGGGGCCTCTTCCCTACAACTCTGGCCAGGTGGTTTTGGGGGTGCGGGGGGGGGGGGGCAAATTCAAATCTGGATGCCACTTTTAGGATAAAGGGCCCCCCAGATAGCCGCTGTCACCCTTAAGTGAATGAGTAAAGTATATAACCCCTTCTCAGTCACAAAAATGGCTGTTGTAAACAAACACACGCAAGTTTTTGACAAACCCGGTTTATATACAGTACAAGGGGGCAAGGATGTGATGACATCACTAAGCAAATATGGACTTGACTGTATTTGGTATATGGCCAACACCATATTCGGTCAGTGAGGTGGCCAACAACCCTTAACCCTTCTTACATGACTGGGGACATTACTGCGATGTGCCCCAGCTCCTCAGTGCCCACCTGTGCCCCCTACAAGTGCTGCCTACCAGTGCCCACCAGCACCACCTGTCAGTGCCTGAACAGTGCCACCTGTCAGTGCCCACAGTGCCATCAGTGCCCACAATCAGTGCCTGAACAGTGCTGCACATCAGTGCCACCTATCAGTGCCCATCAGTGTCACCTACCAGTGCCCATCAGTGCCACCCATCAGTGGCACCTATCAGTGCCTTCTATCAGTGCCCATCAGTGCCCATCCGTGCCACCCATGCGTGCCACCCATCCATGCCATCTGTCAGTGCCCACAGTGCCATCAGTGCCCAAAATCAGTGCCTGAACAGTGCTGCACATCAGTGCCACCTATCAGTGCCCATCAGTGGCACCCATCAGTGTCATCTATCAGTGCCCATCCGTGCCACCCATCCGTGCCACCCATCAGGGCCCATCAGTGCCATCTTATCAGTGGCCATCAGTGCCGCCTTATCTGTCCCCATCAGTGCTGCCTTATCTGTGCCTATCAGTGCTGCCTTAACTGTGCCTATTAGTGCCCATCAGTGCAGCCTATCAGTGCCGCCTCATCAGCGCATATCAATGAAGCAGAAAAATTACCTGTTTGCAAAATTTTATACCAATATTATGAAACATGATTTTTTTGTTTGTTTAGCAAAAAATAAAAACCCAGCTGTGATTAAATACCACCAAAAGAAAGCTCTATTTGTGGGGAAAAAATGATAAAAATTTAATTTGGGTACAATGTTGTATGACCTCCTGGTCTGGGCAGGAGGGGGGTTTAAGTGCCCAGTAAGCAAGTGGTTAAAGACAGGTAGACCGATGTATATGCTTCCCTGACAACCAGACACCTCTATTGGGCTCTAACTGTGTCCGGGTGAGGGAACTTAGGATTTTGACCTGCCTTGTCGATAGAGGGGTAGTTCACCTGTATGATGGGTCATTATACGGAGTGTCAGTAAGATAAAATAGTTGGTTGGTTAGTTCCAAAGGGGGGTAAAACTGGGGAGGTGCCTGTGGTACCAAATAAAGGTGCATTGGAGGGGTAGAATTTTGTGTAGACCTAACGTCATCAGGAGAAAAATGGTCATCAACAGGCAGGGGCATTGTGAAGAGTGGGTAGGGGTATATGGAGAACATGTCTCCTTTAACTGTAAAGTATAGGTAGGTAGCGTTTTGTGGAGGGCTCCCCTTGCGGCCAAGCGCAGCACACCACTGAAGGTGGAAGAGCAGGTGTGGTGCCCACCAGTGGCGGCTGGTGCTCAAAATTTTTGGGGGGGGCGCAAACAAACAGCCTCACCGTGCCATCAAACGCTGCCACTGTGCCCATTAAACGCTGCCACTGTGCCCATTAAACGCTGCCACTGTGCCCATCAAACGCTGCCACTGTGCCCATCAAACGCTGCCACTGTGCCCCAAGTGCTGCCACTGTGCCCCAAGTGCTGCCACTGTGCCCCAAGTTCTGCCACTGTGCCCCTTAAGTTCTGCCACTGTGCCCCTTAAGTGCTGCCACTGTGCCCCAAGTTCTGCCACTGTGCCCCAAGTTCTGCCACTGTGCCCCAAGTTCTGCCACTGTGCCCCAAGTTCTGCCATTGTGCCCCTTAAGTGCTGCCACTGTGCCCCTCAAGTGCTGCCACTGTGCCCCTCAAGTGCTGCCACTGTGCCCCCTGCCTGCCCTCTGCACTTACCTTGTCCCGGTGTGCAGCTGGTGACGGCGTCAGGCGACGAGCGGTGTCTCCGTCGGATGTCTTCTCCCGCGCTCCTCCTGTCTTCTTCTGCTGTGATTGGACGCTAGGTGATTGGACGCCTAGCGTCCAATCACAGCGCCTGTGACTTCAGCCAATCAGGTGACAGGTAACAGACCTGGCAACCTGATTGGCTGAGAGGCAGGTCTGTGTTAGGGAAGCGATGTATTCGCTTCCCTAACACAATACTGTGTAAGCAGCGAACGCAAAGCATTGCGCCCGCTGTTTACACTTAGGGAAGCCTATTAGAGCACACCGCTCTAATAAGGTCCCCTATTAGAGCTTACAGCTCTAATAGGGGCGCTTCCAGCAACACCCCCCCCCCCCCCCCCCGCTGTAATTCAGATGCCCGGCGCCCGATCAGGGGCCGGACACCTGAATAGGGGGCGGCAGCGGTGACAATAGATAGATTCATGCAATGCATGAATCTATCTATTGGTGATAGAGCAGTGCAGGAGAGTGGGGGCGGCGCTCCTGCGCCCTCTATGCACGCACCGCCACTGGTGCCCACAGAAGCACGGGTGCCGGAGACAGGCGTGCTTGGAAGGTCCAGGAGTCCAGTGGAATAACTGAATAGCGGAGCCGGGTGCCAGGCCAGGGGTCATTCACAGAGAGACAGTCCAGGATCAGAATGACCCAAGATAAGCTACGTCTTAGTACAGGGAGCAGGATAAGCAGAGTCAAATAGCTAGGCCGGGGTCAGATGCTGGGAGCAGGCAGGAAGAAGTCAGGTGCAAGCCAAAGGGTCAAGCCAGAGGATCGGGAAGAGCAGGTCAAAACAAGCCGGGTCGGTACACAGGAGATCAGATCAGCAGACAATACAGGGCACAGGAGCACAAGGAGAGCTGAAGACAAACCAGCAACTGCAGATACTAGCAGACTTCCTTATATAGGCCCATGTGACCTGCTGGTAGGGATACTGGGTCCTAAACTCCTTCTCCTGCCAGAGATTCTGGGTCCTAAAGCCCTTCCACTTCTGTTGATTCCCTGACAATCTGTCTCCAAAGCACTGGTAGACATTGTTTGGCCGCATTGATGAGGTGGAGAGTGAGGGATTTTTTGTAGGCCGAGTATGGTATGGATGTGTGGTGGAGCAAATATTGAGCGGGAGTAAATTGATTATTGTTTTTTGTACCTTTTTGCATATCGCCGTATACAGTATACCATTCACCATATCAACATACCATTTATAACAGCGATCTATATGTTAGTTCTCCAATGGGTCTTCTATACCTCATATGACCGGGGGCCTATCCAAAAAAAATTAAATAATTGGGGTAGAAAAAAGGAATAAATATAATTGGCCTCCTATAGTCAGAAGAGCCCTTGCCTCAGATAAACCATGACAATAAACCTGAGTGACATATAATAAATATATTTGTTGCTGAAATAGCTCACACAGGAAGCCAACCGGACAGAAAACGAGGCCACGGCGCTCTTGTTTATTAGTGGTTTTTGGTAAGTAAAGGTTTCAGACACCTTTCTGCACCGAGAAGGACATGAACACTCAGGGTAAGTGGCATGTTGGTATATTATGAGGATAAATAGTGCGTATCAGAAAATCAGTGTTGAGGGCATCTTTTGTTCGCTAAGTCAATATACTATGGGTTGGGTGGTCAGTTTAGATGATTAAGAGGCTGCAAAATCATAAGAGTGGGGTTTTTTCTTTGGATATGTTGGTTGTACTGACGCAAGGCACTGCAGAACTACATAGTCTTCTTGGAAGTGGATGTGCATGAGTGCTACTAAGAAGAAAGATGTTTTAAGCAGCCATACATTACGTTTTGGATTCCAGACACATTAAGCTGAAACGTATTTAATTTTGAGGTCATTAAGCCTTTTGGTTCTTCCAAGATTAGAGGAGGGACTTACAAAGTACCTTCCGGACATCACACATGGCAGATTATTATTATACAGGATTTATATAGCGCCAACAGTTTGCGCAGCGCTTTACAACATGAGGGCAGACAGTACACTTATGCCCCGTACACACGGTCGGAAAATCCGACCACAAAATCCATCGGATTTTTTCCGACGGATTTTGTCCGACACTGGTGTTGCATACACACGGTTGGATAAAGTTGTCGGAAAATCCGATCATTCTGAGCGTGGTGACGTTTGTTGCCTACGACGGGACTACGTAGAGGCTAGTAGCCAATAGCTTTGGTCTTGTAATGTGATCTGAGCATGCGTGGCACTTTGTCCGTCGGAATTTGCTACACACGATCGGAAAAAGTCCGATAGGAAAATTTGAGAGCAGGAGATAAAACTTTGTCCGTCGGAAAATCCGACGGAAAAAGTCCGATGGAACCTACACACGGTCGGAATATCCGACAACATTGTCCGATAGGTCATTTTCCGTCGGAAAATCCGACCGTGTGTACGGGGCATTACAATACAAATCAATACAGGAGGGATCAGAGGGCCCGGCTCGTTAGAGCTTACAATCTAGAAGGGAGGGTCAAGTTGAAACAAAACTAATAACTGTGGGGGATGATCAGATGGAGATAATGAAAATACAGTTAGGTGTGGGTAGGATAGGCTTCTCTGAAGAGAAGGGTTTTCAGGGGTCGTCTAAAAGCTAATAAAGTAGAAGATAGACGGACAGATTGGGGTAAGGCATTCCATAGGATTGGAGAGGCTTTGGAAAAGTCCTGGAGGCGAGCATGGGAGGAGATGATGAGGGAGCTAGAGAGCCGGAGGTCTTGAGAGGAACGAAGAGAATAAGTAGGTTAGTATTTAGAGACTAAGGCCGCGTACACACGAGCGGACTTTCCCGCGGGATTGTCCGCCGGACTATAGTCCTCCGGACATTTCGACCGTGTGTGGGGCTCCGGCGGACTTTTTCCTCCAAAAAGTCCGGCGGACTAAGTTTTAAGTTTAGACTTAAAATTGTCCGCTGGACTCGGCAGTCCGGCGGACAATACCGCCGTCTGTGTGCTAGTCCGCGGGACTTTTGAAATGAACGGACTTGCCTCACACACGGAGGAAAGTCCGTTCATTTAGAACTTGACTCCAGGTAGATGGGACTAGCGAAGGCAGTCAATGCCGCCGCGCTAGCCCCGTCACCTGGCATGGATTTAAAGGGGAATCCCTATGCCGAAAAAACGTCGTGGGGGTCCCCCCCAAATCCATCTCAAACCCTTATCCGAGCATGCAGCCCGGCCGGTCAGGAAAGGGGGTGGGGACGAGCGAGCGCCCCCCCCCCCCCCTCCTGAGCCGTACCAGGCTGCGTGCCCTCAACATGGGGGGTGCCCTGGGGAAAGGGGGGCCCTGAGGCCCCCCCACCCCAAAGCACCTTGTCCCCATGTTGATGAGGACAAGGACCTCTTCCCGACAACCCTGGCCGTTGGTTGTCGGGGTCTGCGGGCGGGGGGCTTATCGGAATTCGGGAGCCCCCTTTAATAAGGGGGCCCTCAGATACCCCCCCCCCACCCTATGTGAATGAGTATGGGGTACGATGTACCCCTACCCATTCACCTAAGGAAAAAAGTGTAAATAAAAAAAAAACGACACAATTTTTTTAAATACTTTATTGCACAGCTGCGGGGGTCTTCTTCTGTCTTGGGGGGTCTTCTCGCCGGACTCCTCCACGTGTGTACGCCGCATAAGCTAGTGATGTAGCTGGGGGCTGAAGTGTGGATGGCTTTGTACGTAGTTGTTAGTATTTTGAATTGAATTCTTTGGCCAAGCGGAAGCCAGTGGAGGGATCGACAGAGAGGAGTGGCAGACACAGAGTGGTTGGTAAGGTGGATGAGTCTGGCAGCAGCATTCATGATAGGTGATAGACTATGTAGAGGTAGGCCAATGAGAAGGAAGTTTCAGTAGTCGAGGCGAGAGATGACCAGGGAGTGAATTAAGAGCGTCGTGTCATTGGTTAGAAAGGGGCGTATTTTGGAGATGTTGCGGAGGTTGCGGAGGTTGAGGCGGCAGGATTTGGACAGTGATTGGATGTGTTGCTTGAAGGAGAGTTCAGAGTCCAGGACTACACCTAGAACCTTGGCATGAGGGGATGGGCTTATGGTTGTGCCATCGATTTTGACGGAGAAATCAGGGGAAGGGGCATATGGGGGAGGAAAAATTATAAGTTCGGTTTTGATAGATTGAGTTTGAGGAAGTGGGATCCCATTGGGCTGCCAGCAGTCACTGTCTTCCAGTAACCCAAGAGCAATACATTTAATTTTTTGAGGTTTAGAAACTTTAAGCTGCAATATATTACATTTTTGGGACTTTTAAACTTTTGGCTACTCCAAGTTTACAGGAGGGACGTGCAAAGTGCCTTACAATAGAAATAAAAGCAAAACTTATATTTTTTTGGATAGAATAAGGGAGGGGTGTAACCCATGTAAGCTTTTTTGCCATCCGTTTACCATTGTGGAAATTTCACTTGACTTCCTGTCTCATAGCCAAAACAGGAAGTGAGGAAATCCCTCCAAACTGAGGAAACCCCAGGGAGTAACCAGAGTCACTGGAACTAGAGTGGAAGATTTCCCCTCTATTTCTGTTTCAGCCCAAAATTAAGCATTTTTTTTAATTTTCAATGAAACAGAACAAAGAAAGAGGGTGATTTTACATTAACAGGGGCACAGACAACAATAAAAACCTGAAAGGGGTTCTAATCCTTCTCTACTCTTTTAGATTGTAAGCTCTAATGAGCAGAGCCCTCGGATTCCTCCTGTACCGAATTGTAATGTAACTGTAATGTCTGCCTTTATTTTGTTAAGCGCTGCGCAAACTGTTGGCGCTATATAAATCCTGTATAATAATAATAATACTATATCCAAAATAAAAAAATAAAAAAAAAAGCCTTAAGCCTTTAAATGCCTGCCCGTGGGTCGCGTGCGCGCCACCAGCAGCGCACTCGCGACCCGGTCGGGAGCTCCGTGACCCCGGCCGCGGGACCAGCGGACCCGATCGCTTCTGGTGTCCCGCGATCGGGTCACGGAGCTGAAGAACGCGGAGAGGTCTGTGTAAACACCTCTCCCCGCGCTTCCTACTCTGCCTGTCATTGATCGGCTGTTCCCTGTCATCGGGAAAGCCGATCAATGACGTCAGATGTCAGCCCTGCCCCCTAATGTAAAAAACAAACACACGTCACAGCCCATAACCCTCCCCCTAGTGGTTAACTCTTTCACTACAACTGTCATTTATACAGGAATCAATGCATTTAAATAGCATTGATTGCTGCATAAATGACAATGGTCCCAAAAATGTGTCAAAAATGTCCGATGTGTCGCGCCATAATGTCGCAGTCACAATAAAAATCGCTGATCGCCACCATTATTGGTAAAAAAAAAAATATTAATAAAAATGCTATAAAACTATCCCCTATTTTGTAAACGCTATAACGTTTGCGCAAACCAATCAATATCGCTAATTGCGATTTTTTTTTTACCAAGAAATATGTAGAAGAATACGTATCGGCCTAAACTGAGGAAAAAAAAATGTTTTTTTTATATATTTTTGGGGATATTTATTATAGCAAAAAGCAAAAAATATTGCATTGTTTTCAAAATTGTCGCTCTATTTTTGTTTATAGCGCAAAAAATAAAAACCGCAGGAGCGATCAAATACCACCAAAAGAAAGCTCTATTTGTGGGAAAAAAAGGACGCCAATTTTGTTTGGGAGCCACGTCGTACGACCGCTCAATTGTCAGTTAAAGCGACGCAGTGCTGAATCGCACAAAGGGGCCTGGTCCTTTGGCTGCCAATTGGTCCGGGGCTGAAGTGGTTAAACTACTTCAACAGAGTGCAGGTTTAAGCAGAAATTGATGGTTTTGGGTTACACAACCACAAGCTGATGGCTTTAGGTTAAAGCTTTAGCAACTATCAGCTTGTGCTAGTGAAAGTAATATGGTGGCTTTCATAGTGTGGGGGGTGTGGTCATCCCTTCCCCCCCAGTGCGCGGTTCCCAGGCTCTCCCGCTCTTACTGCGATCCTGGGACAACATCAGTTGGCTTCATCATGGCGGGCAGCAGGAGACCCAAGAACATCCCTTCTTTGATGTCCTCTGTTGTCTACAATGAAACCAGGAGCGATGATGATTTACTTCCAGTTTCAGAGCCGTCATTCTTGCATGTAACCAAGAAGATCTCTGCTCGGGTACATGCTTTGGATCGCAGAAGAGACATTGGGTTCTATTAGACCCCCAATGTCTCCTAAAGAGTATCTGTATTCTGCCCAACGCTATCACATGCGGGTCACATGGGGGTTTGATAACCCCAATCAATAGACAGCAATAGAATTAAATAAATAAAAAAAAAAGATAAAACAAATCAAATTATAATAAAATGTGTTAAAAAAAATAAAATAATAAGATAATATTAAATATTAATTACATTACATAAATAATTTTATGTAATGTGTATGCTATTATTACATTTTAAGAGACACGGAAAATGACGAATCGCAAAAAAAAAAAAAAAAAAAAAGTTACGAATGTACGAATTTTTTCGTTCAATCCATTCGAAGCACGTTAAGCAGCGCCATTGTAAGGGACAAGGAAAATTACGAATCGAAACAAAAAAAAAAGTTACGAAAGTACGAATTTTTTCATTCAATCCATTCGAAGCACGTTAAGCAGCGCCATTGTAAGGGACACGTAAAATTACCAATTCAACAAAAAAAAAAGTTACGAAAGTACGAATTTTTTCGTTCATTTTGATTTTCGTTGTTCCTGTTTTCGTTTTTCGGATTTTCTTCTTTCGTAGTTTTGTTGTTTCTAATTTGGTTATTTCTGATTTTCGTTGTTTTTCGGATTCGTTCGATTCGAACATTCGTTATTCGCTAAAATTTTTAGCGAATCGTTCGTTCATTCGTACGATAACGAATGAACAAATATAACGAATTTTAACGAAAAACGAAAAAAAACGAAACGAATTGCACATGTCTAACAAACAACTCCCATATGTTTAGTTAACTGTTTCCTGGGGGTCAGGTTTAATTGCGCATACACACGAGCGGTGTTTCCGTCTGAAAAATTCTTGGATGTTTTTTCCGACAGAATTCCGCTCAAGCTTGGCTTGCATACACACGGTCACACAAAAGTTCTCTGAACTTTCGACCGTCAAGAATGCGGTGACGTACAACACTACGACGAGCCGAGAAAATGAAGTTCAACGCTTCCGAGCATGCGTTTGAATTGTTTCCAAGCATGCGTAGGAATTTTGCGTGTCGGAATTGCCACAGTCGATCGGAATTTCCGTTCGGACCTTTTTCCGACCGAAAAATTGAGAACCTGCTCTCAATCTTTTGCTGGCGGGAATTCGGCCAGCAAAAGTCGATGGAGCATACACATGGCCGGAATTTCTGTCCAAAAGCTCTCATCGGGCTTTTGCTGGCGGAAAATCCGATCGCGTGTACGCGGCAGTTTAAAGTGGTGGGCCAGCTGAAATTTTTTTTCTTAAATGTCAGCAGCTACAAACACTGTAGCTGCTGACTTTTAGTAAGCACACTTACCTGTCCAGGGTGCCCGCGATGTCTGCCGCCCGAGGCTGACCCGTCCCTCGGCTCTCGGCGCCGCCATTCCAACTAAGGGAAACAGGCAGTGGAGCCTTGCGGCTTCACTGCCCGTTTCCTACTGCGCATGCGCGAGTTGCGTAGCGCTTGGCGAATGGCCGGCTGTTTTTTGGGACACACACAGTTCCCAGAACACAGCGCGTGCCCCATTCCCCAGAAGACAACGCGAGGAGAAGAATGAAGATCACCGCACTGTAGGAAGAGGCAGATTAGGACGTTCTGCCTAGCAACAGCCATTTCTGGTGAGTTTAAAAAAAAAAAAAAATTCAGGTTTTTATGGACATTTTTATGTAATTTTTTTTTTTTTTTTTTTAGGGTGGCCCTCCACTTTAAGTACAAAGGGATTTAAAGAGACCCTGTCATCAGGCTATTCATTTCAACAACAATCTTCTCCAGTGGTGGCCCGTCCATAAGGGGCGCATGGGCGATGCCACCCCCCTAATCTACATGCAGGGCGCTGGATGCATGGATTTCAATGGAGTTTTTTTTTTTTTTTTGAAGCACATGATTAGAGCCTGAGGCTCTAATTGGCTTTAAAAAAGGGTGGGCTTGGGGCGCAGAGCACTGCATCCTGAGCCCACCCAGTTGAGTGACAATAGTGGTTAATTGTCGGCGCTTTCTCATCCGTCTAGCGCTGGAGAGTGGGGGGTGCTTGCGATGATGGCCGCCTTCTCTTCCGCCATGCGTCTCCCGCTGTGCTTGGGGCAATCACTGCCTTCCCATCCGTCTCCCGCTGTGCTTGGGGCAATCACCGCCTTCCCATCCGTCTCCCGCTGTGCTTGGGGCAATCACCGCCTTCCCATCCGTCTCCCGCTGTGCTTGGGGCAATCACCGCCTTCCCATCCGTCTCCCGCTGTGCTTGGGGCAATCACCGCCTTCCCATCCGTCTCCCGCTGTGCTTGGGGCAATCACCGCCTTCCCATCCGTCTCTCGCTGTGCTTGGGGCAATCACCGCCTTCCCATCCGTCTCTCGCTGTGCTTGGGGCAATCACCGCCTTCCCATCCGTCTCTCGCTGTGTTTGGGGCAATCACCGCCTTCCCATCCGTCTCCCGCTGTGCTTGGGGCAATCACCACCTTCCCATCCTTCTCCCGCTGTGCTTGGGGCAATCACCGCCTTCCCATCCTTCTCCCGCTGTGCTTGGGGCAATCACCGCCTTCCCATCCATCTCCCCCCGCGTGGGGGGGGGTTGGGTGGCATTAGTTTGCTCCCCAGAAATATCTAGCAACAGCCACCTCTGATCTTCTCATAAGATTAAATGTGCATTTCACATTATAGTTATATACAGATTTTCCTTGCATGTGATTGGGTACAGTCTATTTGCCTTTAGTAAATCAACCCCATAAACTAATATGTTTAAACTGCCAACTGCCTATTAATGTTAAAATTATGATCAAGAATCCTTCTTCAATCAGTATATTTTCTCTTGATTACTCAGGAGAGGGAGGAGTCAACAGACGGACGTTCTGCATCCCGTATTGGAAGATTGTCATCATTGTCCTCTTTTCTGGAACCGTCATCATCCTGATCCGCCTCGCAGAAGCTCTGTGTAAGTGGGATGCCATTGGAAGTGATGGAAATGTTACCTTCTGATAGTTGTCCACATTGAAAGAAATTACCAGATTTGGCCGTTAGATGGCAGAAGTAGCAGAGAAATTCCCTTAGTTAATGCCATCTAGTGGCCAAATGCTATATTTTCTGTATGTGATACAGAAGTGCTTGGCCAACACATTTCAAGAGGCACCCACTTTATTAAAGCTATTTATATTATTATTACGTTTAAAAAATTTCTAACAAACCATGCACAGTTCATAAATAGATAGAAAAGGTCAAGTGAATGTGTGATTTAACCACTTGCTTACCGGGCACTTTTACCCCCTTCCTGCCCGTGACAATTTTCAGCTTTCAGCGCTGTCGCACTTTGAATGACAATTGCGCGGTCATTGCAATGCTGTATCCAAATGAAATTTTTATCATTTTATTTTTTTCACACAAATAGAGCTTTCTTTTGGTGGTATTTAATCACTGCTGGGTTTTTCATTTTTTGCAACAAAAAAAACGTAAAATAAAAAAATAAAAAACAAAAAAAATGTTTAATAGTTTGTTATAAAAATTTGCAAACAAGTAATTTTTCTCCTTCATTGATGTGCGCTGATAAGGCTGCACTAATGGTCACTGATGAGGCGGCACTGATGGGCACTGATAGGCAGCACTGATAGGTGACACTGGTGATGGGCACTGGCTGGCAAGACTGGTGGATATTGATAGGTGGCACTGGTGGGCATTGATAGGTGGCACTGGTGGGCACTGATAGGCAACACTGGTAGGTGGCACTGGTGGGCACTCATATGCACTGGTAGGTGGCACTGGTATGCACTAGTAGGTGGCACTGGTGGGCACTGATAGGCAGCCTAAATGGTCCCATGACATCCCTGATTTTGACAACGACGACTGGGACGACATATGGGATTTCCCTTTTAACTCCCTGGTCTCCTTGAGAGACTGCCTGATCCAATTAAAAATAGCTCACCAGGCTTATTTCACCCCTCATAGACTACATAAAAAGAACCCTGACTCCCCTCCCGGGTGCTGGAGATGTGGTGGGATTCCTGGTGACTTCACCCATATTTTCTGGACCTGCCCGGCAATTGTCAGTTACTGGAGGGAGGTATTAGACTTCCTCACGCAAATTACCTCTGTGCCACTACAACCATCAATGGCGATCTGCATACTAGGCATGCTAGAACAATTAATCCCTACGGTGGCGGGACGCACGCTGGTGGGACTCCTACTGTTTTATGCCCGCAAAGCCATAGCCCTTAGTTGGCGCAAACCAAACCACCCCCCCCCCCCATCCTCTTTCCCTATGGAAACAACTTATCAACAATAGCCAGGGCCATTTGAAGGAATTTGGGGGCCCAAAGCAAAATGGACATTTAACCCCCCCCCCCTCCCTACCGCGTACCGAGCAGCAGGAGATTCCGTTTTCCGTTCCCGGCCCAGCACTCAGTGTGTGCACTTCTTGTCAGTCCGGCCAGGAACAGGAAACTGAATCTCCTGTACCGCGCGGACTGCAGGAGGAAGGAAGAGGAGCTCGGCCATGCTACAGGCTGCCTGCAGCTTATAGAAAGCGGAGGCTGGGGCCACAGGCCAGCTCGGGGGCCCCAAGCAATTGTTTGTTTTGCCTGTCCTGTCGCAACGGGCCTGACAATAGCCTACCTCTATATAAAGACACGTACACTAAAGCCCCATACACACGGTCGGATTTTCCGATGGATTCTGTCCTATCGGACAATGTTGTCGGAAATTCCGACCGTGTGTAGGCACCATCGGACAGTTTCCATCGGATTGTCCGACGGACAAAGTCCTATCTCCTGCTGGATAGATTTTTTGACAACAAAGTCCGATCACACCAAATCCGATCGTGTGTAGCGAATTCCGACGGACAAAGTGCTACGCATGCTCAGATCACATTACAAGACCAAAGCTATTGGCTACTAGCCTCTACGTAGTCCCGTCGTACGCAACAAACGTCACCACGTTCAGGGCCGGACTGGGAATAAAATTCAGCCCTGGAAAAAATCTCCTACCAGCCCTACAGCATTATTATACCAGCGCAACAGCATAACGTCATTATTTTCTTGTTCATGAAAGGGAAAACCATACATTTTAAAGCACATTTGAAGAGTGTATTATATACAGATAAGACAGACATTTTAAAGCACATTTGAAGAGTGTATTATATACAGATAAGACAGATATGAACTCATATATATATATATATAGCAAATTCCAGTTAAAAGTGGTCAATCATCAAGGGGGACCCCAGGAACTCAGAACGTGGGGGGGGGGACCACCTTCCGCAGAAAGAATACACTAAGATAAGGGGGGGTGGGTTACTGATATAAGGGGGAAACCCTTTATATCAGTGCCCCCTTACATTATCATATTCATTCCCATCTTACATCAGTGACCCCCTCTTCAGACTGGCCTGACAGTGCTGTCACTGACCTCCTCTCAGGTGCACCAAGCAGGGCTCAGTCAGTTGGCTCCAGCTTGGTGGCTCTGGTTTTCCTATAGTCTCCTCTCCACAGTCCACACACGTCTGACTTCTCCCATGACCCCCATCCTGGCGGCGCTCCCACTCTTGACTCCTCTCCAGACTCCCTCAGAGACTGCAGACATGATACAGGAGATGGTCAGAGGCTGCAGACATGATACAAGAGCTCAATGCAGCCTCACTGTGCCCATCAAATGCAGCCTCACTGTGCCCATCAAATGCAGCCTCACTGTGCCCATCAAATTCAGCCTCACTGTGCCCATCAAATGCAGCCTCACTGTGCCCATCAATTGCAGCCTCACTGTGCCCATCAATGCAGCCTCACTGTGCCCATCAAATGCAGCTTTACTGTGCCGTGAAAGCAGTCTCACTGTGCCCATGAATGCAGCCTTACTGTGCCCATGAATGCAGCCCCTCCTGTGCCCCATGTCCCAGTTTGCAGTTCCTGTCTGTGGGAAGGTGTGTTGTTGATGCTCGGTACAGTACCTTGCATGCCAGCAGGATATCCATGATGGCCAGCAGCAGGCAGGGGCTGTGCTCGTTTTGGATGGGGACAGTGCTCCTTCCAGAGGATCTGTTTGCTGTGAGATGGAGTGGTCCCTGGCCACCTGCACTTTCAGCCGTCCTCATTTTCCGGCCCCAGTCAGCCTGTCCCCTGGTCCTGGGGTAGTGGAGAGCACTGGATGGGAGCTGGAGAGAAGGGGGAGCAGAGAGTACTGGCGGGGTTGGAGAGCACATGGGTGGGGCAAAGAGCAGGGGGGAGTGGAGATCACAGGGGTGGGGAGTGCAGAGCACTGGGGGGGGGGCAAAAAGAACAGGGGTGGAGAGCACCGGAGGCTGAGAGCACTGGGGGTGGGGGGTAAGAGTGTGGGGTGGCAAAGAGCAATGGGCGGGAAGAAAAACAAGGCTGAAGAGCACTGGGGGGTAGAAAGAGCAGGGGGAGTGGAGAACAATGGGGGGGGGGCTTGATAGCACCGGTGGGGGCCAGAAAGTACAGGGGTGGAAAGCACGGGGGACTGGAGAGCACTGGTGGGGTTGGAGAGCACATGGGTGGGGGTAAAATGCAGGGGGGAGTGGAGAGTGCTGGGGGGAGCTTGAGAGAGCACTGGAGGGGGAGTCAAAAAGAACAGGGGTGGAGGCAGGGGGGGGTGGAGAGCACTGAGGTGGGGGCTGGAGACTCATGGGGAGAGCTGGAGAGCACCGGGGGCAGAAAGAACAGGGGTGGGGAGCACGGGGGGGGGCTGGAGAGCACTGTGGGGGGTGGAGAGCACTGTAGGGGGTTGGAGAGCACTATAGCGGGTGGAGAGCACTGTGGGGGGTGGAGAGCACTGGGGTGGGAGCTGGAGACTGATGGGGAGAGCTGGAGAGCACCGGGGGCAGAAAGAACAGGGGTGGGGAGTACAGGGGGCTGGACAGCACTGTGGGGGGTTGGGTGCGGGGGGGCTGGAGAGCACTGTGGGGGGTGGGAGAGTACTGGGGGGGGGATGGGGAGCACGGAGGGGGGGGGGGGGGGACAGCACTGGGGGGGTGGAGAGCACTGGGGGGCTGGACAGCACTGTGGGGGGTGGAGAGCACTGTGGGGGGTGGAGAGCACTGGGGTGGGAGCTGGAGACTGATGGGGAGAGCTGGAGAGCACCGGGGGCAGAAAGAACAGGGGTGGGGAGTACGGGGGGCTGGACAGCACTGTGGGGGGTTGGAAGCAGGGGGGCTGGAGAGCACTGTGGGGGGGTGGGGAGCACTGGTGGGGGCTGGGGAGCACTGTGGGGGGGGGGGAGAGCACTGGGGGGGGACTGGAGAACACTGGGGGGGGGAGCACCGGGGGCAGAAAGAACAGGGGCGGGGGGCGGGGGGCTGGACAGCACTGTGGGGGGTTGGGAGCACTGGGGGGGGCTGGAGAGCACTGTGGGGGGTGGGGAGTACTGGGGGGGGGGCTGGAGAGGATGGGGGAGGTGGAGAGCAGGGGGGGGGCAGAAAGAACATGGGTTGAGAGAACTGTGGGGGGGGGGGGCTGCAGAGTGTGGTGGGGGAGGAGAGCACTGGGGGGAGCACAAGGAGAAAGGGGGGGGCAGTAAAAGAAGTTGGATAGGGGGATCAGCAGGGGGGCGGCATATAGAGGAAATGAGCTTTCTATATTCCTCCATGCAGCCTCTGAATGCTTGATTCTCCTCCTCTCCCTCCTCCAAGCATTCAGCGGCTGCATGGAGGAATATAGAAAGCTAATTTCCTCTATATGCCGCCCCCCTGCTGATTGCCCTATTCTGGCACACAGAACGGGCGGTACTCACAGGCATCTCCTCCTGTGATCTCGCATCTGGCTGGGTCTGTGTTCGGCGGCCGCGGGGTAACACGGTCCCGCCCCCCTAGACCGGCTTGTGTGATAGGTGGAACATTGATTCTATCTACTATCACATGAGCGGTCTAGGGGGGCGGGGGAGCCGTGTTACAGCGCGGCCGCTTCCGAACACACACAGACCCAGCCAGCTCCGTGATCACAGGAGCAGGAGAGAGGGAGCATTGCAGCCGCAAAGCGGCCCCAGGGCAGGCGGCCTGCCGGGAAATTTCTTTTGTTCTTCTTATTGCAAATCAATAAAAAGATATTTAAAAAATAATAACAAATAAATCAGATTGGTTAATATGGGGTCACTGCAATACCGTGAGAGATGACCCTGTACTGAATTGCATATAGAGACCAACTGAGGTTCAGGATCCAGTGACTTCACCTTCTCTTCTCTCTGTCAGTATTTCAGGACAAGCGGCAATGCGGTGCGATACATTTGGAGGACTCTGTGAAGCTGAAGGAGGTGAAGAAAGAGCTCTGTGTTCCTTCTGAAGATGGACCTGGAGGTAGGTAGAGGATCGCATTGTTTTGTATCACTGATTGATATTACTTGGTGTCAGAAGTTTCCTTTTCAGTGTATTGCATAGTATATTCCATAGGCGTGAGCACAGGGTGTGCAGGATGTGCCTGGGTACACCCCAATCACCCCATGAGGTGCAGACTGACCATACCACCCCCCCCCCCCCACGTGTCCCCCTCACAATTATAAAAAATAATATTGTAAAAATACGTTTTAAAAATGTAAATTGTAAAAAAATAATGAAAAAATATAAAGTGAGTGATCGATACCAATCACGCACTGTGTTCATTCATAACTGAAGCAAAGGTTTTTTCCTATGCTTCAATTTGTGGATTGAACAGGAAACCACTCAGCACAGAGCACTTTTTATTCATTCACTATGCAGTGCAGCTGAGGCTGCAGAGAAAGGGACTGGGGAAATCTCTGTCCTCCGGGCTCCTAAAAAAAAAAAAAAGTTGTAAAAAAAAAAGAATTATAAAAAATAATATTGTAAAAATAATTACATTGTCAAAATGAATGAAATAGGTAAATAATATTAAAAAAAAAAAAAAAAAACGACTGACACGGTCACTGTCTACTGCTCTACTGATTGACACTGTCAATACATCAGACCCCTGATATTTCACCAAAGCTCCTAAAAAAAAAAAAAAAAAAACTGTAAAAAAAATATTGTAAAAATATTTTTTAAAAATAATACAAACATAAAATTAAAATTGAGTGATCGGTAACAATCGGTGTTTACTATGCTTCTATTTCTGAATAAACAGTAAGCCGCTCAGCACAGAGCACTTCTCATTCATTTACTATCCAGTGCAGTCTGCAGAAAAAGGTATTGGGAAATCTCTGTCCTCACTTCTTTTCTCCTTCTCAAAAGTGAGACATCAGGGAAGACACTAGACCCCTGATATTTCACCATATCTCCCCAACACGGCTCATAAAAAAATTTTTTTTTTAATAAATGATAAAAAAGAATATTGTAAAAAAATAATTTAATAAAATAATTACATTGTAAAAATGTATGAAATAGGTAAATAATAATTTAAAAAAAATGACTGACACGGTCACTGTCCACTGCTCTACTGATTGACACTGTCAAGAAATCAGACCCCTGATATTTCACCAAAGCTCCCCAACAGGGCTCCTAAAAAAACTGTACAAAAATATTGTAAAAATATATTTTTTTTAAATAATACAAACTAAAAATTAAAAGTTTCCCCCTCCCAATTATAAAAAAAATAATATTGTAAAAATAAGTTTTAAAAATGTAAATTGTAAAAAAAATAATGAAACAATATAAATTGAGTGATCGGCACTGATCACACTCTGTGTCCATTCATAGCTGAAGCATAGGAAACGGTATTTAACCATAGCTCCCCAACGGGGCTCATAAAAAAATTGTAAAAATAAAATGATAAAAAATAATATTGTAAAAATAATTTAATAAAATAATTACATTGTAAAAATTAATGAAACAGGTAAATAATAAAAATAAAAAATGACTGACCACTGTCCACTGCTCTACTGATCGACACTGTCAAGACATCTTACCCCTGATATTTCACCAAAGCTCCCCAACAGGGCTCCTAAAAAAAAATTTAAAAATATTTTTGAAAAATAATACAAACATAAAATCAAAGGTTTCCCCCTCCCAATTATAAAGCAATAATATTGTAAAAATAAGTTTTAAAAATTTAAATTTTAAAAAATAATGAAAAAATACAAATTGAGTGATCGGTACCAATCACTCTCTGTGTCCGTTCATAGCTGAAGCATAGGAAACAGTTTTTCCTATGCTTCGATTTGTGAATAAACAGTAAGCCGCTCAGCACAGAGCACTTTTTATTCATTCACTGTCCAGAGCAGCTGAATCTGCAGAGAGAGGGACTGGGAAATCTCTGTCCTCACTTCTTTTCTCTGTCTCAAAAGTGAGACATCAGGGAAGATATCAGACCCCTGATATTTCACCAAAGCTCCCCAACAGGGCTCCTAAAAAAAATTGTAACAAAAAAAAATGATAAAAAATAATATTGGAAAAATAATAATTTAATAAAATAATTACATTGTAAAAATGTATGAAACAG
>CM053036.1:19605854-19680854 GCA_028564925.1 Lithobates sylvaticus | reverse complement strand
GTCTGGTTTTGTTTTTTATTAATCATTTATTGAGCTATTTCTTTTTATATTTTTTTATCCTTTAGCTACATAGCTGATTTGAGTCTCTAAGGGGTCTATTTATAATAATATCACTGTGCGAATGACTCGAGCATTTGTCAAGCCACTACTAATAGTAACGGTAATCTGCCTAATATGTTTATTTTTTTTTAAATCTTTGGCTCCCTCTAGTGGCTATAATGCAGTGTTTACCTGAATTAGGTATTTAAGAAAAAAATGCAGCATTTTGGCCACTAGGTGGCGCTGGCGATCATAAAAAAAAACACTATTAGGCAAATTGGGGTGATTATTCATTATGGCTGAGCAAATGACCGAGACAATCAGACAGAGAATTACTATTTACTTTGAGTAGTTGTTGCACCCTTACATCTCCCCTGGCCCAGTCCTCCTGTCTCTATTCGGGGTCGAGTGTATACAATTATTATTATTATTATCATTGTACAGGATTTATATAGCACCAACAATTTGCACAGCACCTTACAAAATAAAGGGAGACCGTATAGTTACAATATAATTCAGGACAGGCGGGTTAGGAGGACTCTGGTCATGAGATCTTATACACTAAAAGGAGGGGCGAGTGATGCAAAACTGTGGGCAGATGATTTGGACGGGGAAATGTAAACCTCAGTTGCCAGGTGGAGGCAGGATAGGCTTCCTTGATGAGATGAGTTTTCAGGGATCGCCTAAAGGCAGACATAGTAGGGGATAGCTGGACAGATTGGGGTAGAGAGTTCCAGAGGGTGGGAGAGGCTCTGGAGAAGTCCCGAATGGGGAGCATGGCCAGAGGGGATGAGGAGGCTGGAGAGCAGGAGGTCTTAGAACAGAACTTGGTGTAGGGTGGTCCAGACCAAAGGATGGGAGAGGCTCTGGAGAAGTCCTAGAGGTGAGCATGGCAGGGAGATGACAAGGAAGCCAGAGAGCAGGAGAAATACAGTATTATAAGCTCAATTTTGGATGCATTTATCTTCTCAATCAGCACATCGCCCACAGTTATCACCTCTTGCATCTCTTGACCTTCCCTCTTAGATGGTAAGCTCTAAGGAGCAGGCCCCTCTGATTCCTACTGTATTAACCACATGCCGACCGGGCGCCCGTTTACCACGTGATCGCTCCGTCAAATGACGGAGCGATCACATGCACACAAACATCATGACGCCGGTTCCTCCCTCCCCTCTCTGTACGGATCGGTACAGTGAGAGGGGAGAAGCGGAATGGGATGAGATGGGACCAGCGCTGTGGGCTGGATGTGTAGTGCCCACAGCGCTGGTCAGTGACAGCAATACTCTGCCACCACTGTGCAATACTCTGCAACCCCTGTGCAATGCTCTGCCACCACTGTGCAATGCTCTGCCACCACTGTGCAATGCTCTGCCACCACTGTGCAATGCTCTGCCACCACTGTGCAATGCTCTGCCACCACTGTGCAATGCTCTGCCACCAACCACTGTGCAATGCTCTGCCACCACTGTGCAATGCTCTGCCACCACTGTGAAATACACTGCCTGCTCTGCCACCACTGTGCAATACACTGCCTACTCTGCCACCACTGTGCAATGCTCTGCCACCACTGTGCAATGCTCTGCCACCACTGTGCAATACACTGCCTACTCTGCCACCACTGTGCAATGCTCTGCCACCACTGTGCAATACACTGCCTGCTCTGCCACCACTGTGCAATACACTGCCTACTCTGCCACCACTGTGCAATGCTCTGCCACCACTGTGCAATGCTCTGCCACCACTGTGCAATACACTGCCTGCTCTGCCACCACTGTGCAATACACTGCCAATGCTCTGCCACCACTGTGCAATACACTGCCTACTCTGCCACCACTGTGCAATGCTCTGCCACCACTGTGCAATGCTCTGCCACCACTGTGCAATACACTGCCTGCTCTGCCACCACTGTGCAATACACTGCCTGCTCTGCCACCACTGTGCAATACACTGCCTGCTCTGCCACCACTGTGCAATACACTGCAATGCTCTGCCACCACTGTGCAATACTCTATGAATACTGTGCAACACTGCAATACTCTGCCAATACTCGCCAGTACCCGCCAATACTCGCCAATACTCGTCAATACTCTGCAATTAATTTTAATAAAAACAAAGAATTTATTTTTATTTTTTTACCGAATTTTCAGTATTTTTTGATTTATAGCGCAAAAATTAAAAAACCCAGCAGTGATTAAATACCACCAAAAGAAAGCTCTATTTGTGGGAAAAAAAGGACACAAAATTAATTTGGGTACAGTGTTGCATGACTGAGTAATTGTCATTCAAAGTGTGAGAGCACCGAAAGCTGAAAATTGGTCTGGTTAGGAAGGGGGGTTTAAGTGCCCAGTGGTTAAGTGGTTAAAGTGTATTGTATTTGTACGGTCTGCCCTCAAGTTGTAAAGTGCTACGTAAACTGTTGGCGCTATATAAATCCTGTATAATAATAATAATAATAACCATGTGTAGAGGGTTCTGTATATAGAGAGATTTTCCGTTTCTTTTTTCTTATTTTGGTTGACCTTCATGGACTTGAGTCCATCTTGAGTTTCAGCCTAATGCGCTGTACACGCGATCGGATTTTCCGACATCAAATGTTCGATGGGAGCGTGTTGTCGGAATTTCCGACAAACAAAATTTTAGATCCGGATCGCAAATTTTCCGACAACAAAATCCGCGTGCACACAATTCCGACGTACAAAATTCCACGCATGCTCGGAATCGAGCAGAAGAGCCGCACTGGCTATTGGACTTCATTTTTCTCGGCGTTGTACTTCACTGCGTTCTTGACGTTCGGAATTTCCGAAAACATTTGTGTGACCGTGTGTATGCAAGACGAGTTTGAGCAAACATCCGTCAGAAAAAAAATCCATGGATTTTGTTGTCGGAAAATCCTATCGTGTGCACAACAGAAAAATTTGTTTATTTTCGTTTTGTTTCTTTAGTTTCCGTTGATTCGTAACGATTCGTATTTTCGTAAGAGTTATTTTTTCGTTGATTCATTTTTCCGTTAGTTTAATTTTCGTTTATTCGAAATTCAGGCGCATTCGTAGATTCGTAATCGGAGCATAATTCATAATGTTATGTAATCTGTATGCTATTATTACATTGTAAGGGACACGGAAAATTACGAATCGAAAAAAAAAAAAAAAAAAATTAAGTTACAAATGTACGAATTTTTTCATTCAATCCATTCGAAGCACGTTAAGCAGCGCCATTGTAAGAGACACGGAAAATTACCAATTCAACAAAAAAAAAAAAAAAAGTTACGAATGTACGAATTTTTTCGTTCATTTTGATTTTCGTTGTTCCTGTTTTCGTTTTTCGGATTTTCTTCTTTCGTACATTCGTTGTTTCTAATTTGTTTTTTTCGGATTTTCGCCGTTTTCGGATTCGTTCAATTCGTTATTCGTTAAAATTTTTAGCGAATCGTTCGTTCATTCGTACGAAAACGTATGAACGAAAATAACGAAAAAAAACGAAAAACGAAAAAAAAACTAAACGAATTGCACATGTCTAATCTTGAGTTTCAGCCTAATGCGCTGTACACGCGATCGGATTTTCCGACATCAAATGTTCGATGGGAGCTTGTTGTCGGAATTTCCGACAAACAAAATTTTAGATCCGGATCGCAAATTTTCCGACAACAAAATCCACGTGCACACAATTCCGACGCACAAAATCCCACGCATGCTCAGAATCGAGCAGAAGAGCCGCACTGGCTATTGGACTTCATTTTTCTCGGCTCGTCGTACGTGTTGTACGTCACCGGCGTTCTTGACGTTCGTAATTTCCAACAACATTTGTGTGACCGTGTGTATGCAAGACAAGTTTGAGCCAACATCCGTCAGAAAAAAAAATCCAGGATTTTGTTGTTGGAAAATCCTATCGTGTGTACAGGGCATAACTATGTAACTATGTAAGAGACAGAATTGGGTGTCTCCATCATATTGGAATCCATGGAAGGTCATTCGATGACCCGGGGAGGACGTGTAGATTAGACATGTGCAATTCGTTTCGTTTTTTTTTTTCGTTTTTCGTTAAAATTCGTTATATTCGTTCATTCGTTATCGTACGAATAAACGAACGTTTCGCTAAAAATTTCAACGAATAACCAATGTTCGAATCGAACGAATCCGAAAAACAACGAAAATCCGAATTGACCAAATTAGAAACAACGAAACTACGAAAGAATAAAATCCGAAAAACGAAAACCGGAAGAACGAAAATCAAAATGAACGAAAAAAATTTGTACATTCGGAACTTTTTTTTTTTTTTGAATTGTTTTTCTTCCGTGTCTCTTACAATGGCGCTGCTTAACGTGCTTCGAATGGATTGACAAAAAAATTCGTACATTCGTAACTTTTTTTTTTGCGATTCGTAATTTTCTGTGTCCCTTACAATGGCGCTGCTTAACCACTTCAGCCCGGACCAATTGGCAGCCAAAGGACCAGGCCCCTTTTTGCGATTCTGCACTGCGTCGCTTTAACTGACAATTGCGCGTTTGTGTGACGTGGCTCCCAAACAAAATTGGCGTCCTTTTTTTCCCACAAATAGAGCTTTCTTTTGGTGGTATTTGATCGCCTCTGCGGTTTTTATTTGTTGCGCTATAAACAAAAATAGAGCGACAATTTTTGAAAAAAATGCAATATTTTTTACTTTTTGCTATAATAAATATCCCCAAAAAATATATAAAAATTTTTTTTCCTCAGTTTAGGCCGATACGTATTCTTCTACATATTTTTGGTAAAAAAAAATCGCAATTAGCGATTATTGATTAGTTTGCGCAAAAGTTATAGCGTTTACAAAATAGGGGATAGTTTTATAGCATTTTTTATTAATATTTTTTTTTTTACTAGTAATGGCGGCGATCAGCGATTTTTATTGTGACTGCGACATTATGGCGGACACATCGGACATTTTTGACACATTTTTGGGACATTTGTCATTTATACAGAAATCCAGTGCTATTTAAATAGCACTGATTCCTATGTAAATGACAGTTGTAGTGAAAGAGTTAACCACTAGGGGGCGGGGAGGAGTCAGTGTGACCAGTTGTGTTTTTTTTTTTTACATTAGGGGGCGGGGCTGACGTCTGACGTCATTGATCGGCTTTCCCGATGACAGGGAACAGCCGATCAATGACAGGCAGTGTAGGAAGCGCAGGGAGAGGTTTGTTTACACAGACCTCTCCCCGTTCTTCAGCTCCGTGACCCGATCGCGGGACACCAGCGGCGATCGGGTCCGCTGGTCCCGCGGCCGTGGTCACGGAGCTCCCGACCGGGTCGCGAGCGCGCCGCTGGCGGCGCGCGCGACCCACGGGCAGGCAAGTTAAAGGGGACGTACAGGTACGTGCTTTTGCCTGCCCGTGCCATTCTGTAGACGTATATCTACATGAGGCGGTTGGGAAGTGCTTAACGTGCTTCGAATGGATTTAACGAAAACATTCGTAACTTTTTTTTTTTTTCGATTCGTAATTTTCCGTGTCTCTTAAAATGTAATAATAGCATACACATTACATAAAATTATGAATTATGCTCCGATTACGAATCTACGAAAAATCAATGTTACGAAAGTACGAATGTAACTAAATCTATGAAAATACGAATGCGTCCGAATTTCGAATAAATGGAAATTAAACTAACGGAAAAACGAATCAACGAAAAAATAACTCTTACGGAAATACGAATCGTTACGAATACGAACACCGACGACTTACGAATTTACGAATCGTTACGAATCAACGGAAACGAAACTAAACAAAATTTTCTACTGTGCACATGTCTAATGTAGATAGAGAATAGTAGAATCTCTCACAGCTGTGATCTTTGGGGAACGTGTCTCACGATGTCTGTGTTCTCCTTCAGGTTACAGATAAAGTTGCCCTCTCCGGGGACCTGCGTGGTGATGGATACGATGGAATTCTACTCGGCTACCTGCCACAGTCTCCGGGAGGGCATCTGCCAGAAGAAGGCTGTGAAGTTCTGAATGGGTCAGATCTATGGGGCTTGGCACAGAGCAGGACTTCCCGTGGGAAGAGTAACCCTGAGGAAGACACTCCGGACTGTTTACCAAAAATCTCCAACAAATACCCACAACAGCCAATCAAATTCATCGCTCATTTGAAAGCTTGAAGGGCAAATTTAAGGAAATTATTTCAAATGGACCCATCATCAGATTTATATTTTATAAACGCGTGCAAAGTACAGTGTAAATGTAACACATCCGGGGATGACAGTACCCCCCCCCCCCCCCCCCCCCCCCCGACAATGCCCTCATCTCTCTTTAGAGGAACGGCACCATCTTTGTTCGGGCATCATCCACCATCTACTTCCTCTTTAGAGATGACACCATCATGTAAATCCTGGGGTCTGTACAGTCCTTGGCTGTGTTCACAAATCCATGACACAGATCAGCCCACTGCTGCAGCCCCCCACCTTGTGACTTGCTAAAAGGTAAAATGTTGCAGTGTGAGCACTGGGGAAGGGGAGACTGGGAAAATGCTTCCTTCTGCATGCAGCAGACTGGGAACAGAGACTGGGGAAATGCTTCCTTCTGCTTATAGCAGACTGGGGAAATGCTTCCTTCTGCCTGCAGCAGACTGGGGACAGAGACTGGAGAAATGCTTCCTTCTGCCTGCAGCAGACTGGGAACAGAGACTGGGGAAATGCTTCCTTCTGCTTATAGCAGACTGGGGAAATGCTTCCTTCTGCCTGCAGCAGACTGGGGACAGAGACTGGAGAAATGCTTCCTTCTGCCTGCAGCAGACTGATGACAGAGACTGAGGAAATGCTTCCTTCTGCTTATAGCAGACTGGGGAAATGCTTCCTTCTGCATGCAGCAGACTGGGAAAATGCTTCCTTCTGCTTCTAGCAGACTGGGGACATGCTTCCTTCTGCCTGCAGCAGACTGGGAACACAGACTGGGGAAATGCTTCCTTCTTCCTGCAGCAGACTGGGGACAGAGACTGGGGAAATGCTTCCTTCTGCCTGCAGCAGACTGAGGACAGAGACTGGGGAAATGCTTCCTTCTGCCTGCAGCAGACTAGGGAAATGCTTCCTTCTGCCTGCAGCAGACTGGGGACAGAGACTGGGGAAATGCTTCTTACTGCCTGCAGCAGACTGATGACGGAGACTAGGGGAAATGCCCCCTGCTACCTGCAGTAAATTGATGACATGACCTCAGCCTAGACAAAGTTGCTGGACTGGAGCTCAAGGACTGATTGAAGGGGGGCGAGCCGCGTGGTGTGTGTCTATGGAGCCAGCTCGGGAGCGAGCACTCACCAGTGTCCCCATAGCAAGTGGGGCACACAGCGGAGGGGACCCAGAAAAAGAGAATCGGGGCTGTTCTGTGCAAAACCATCAGAGCAGGTAAGTATAACATGTTTTTTTAATGCCCATCAAGTGCCCCTGTAAAGCTAATAACCTGCATTGTACCTATTTAAGGGTACTTTACAGGGGCATTTGACAGGCCTTAGGTCCAGTTCACACCACATGCAGTGCAGTGCGTTTTTTTTCTTCTGCTTCAAAAACACATGGATAGTAGGTTATACGGTTTCCGATGACATAGTTCACACCAGGCGTGCGGTCAGTTCCAGGGCTTTCCAGTTCCAGAACAAAAAGTAGAACATGCTGCATGTTTCCTGCACTGGACTGAACGGGAACGCAGTAACACACATCAAAAACGCACCGGACCCCAGTACAGTGAAAAAATACAGGAAAAAAGAAAGCGCCAAAAACGCATTGAAAATGCGCATGCAAAAATGCATCTATAACGGAGTGCGTTTTTGTGGTGTTAACCAGCATTTACCTGCTTGCCGCCCGCCCACCGTCATATGACGGCGGGGGCTGCTCTCGTTCTGGGATGCTGTCATATGACGGCGGGGGCTGCTCTCGTTCTGGGATGCTGTCATATGACGGCGGGGGCTGCTCTCGTTCTGGGATACTGTCATATGACGGCGGGGGCTGCTCTTGTTCTGGGACGCTGTCATATGACGGCGGGGGCTGCTCTCGTTCTGGGACGCTGTCATATGACGGCGGGGGCTGCTCTCGTTCTGGGACGCAGTCATATGACGGCGGGGGCTGCTCTCGTTCTGGGACGCAGTCATATGACGGCGGGGGCTGCTCTCGTTCTGGGATACTGTCATATGATGGCGGGGGCTGCTCTCGTTCTGGGACGCAGTCATATGACGGCGGGGGCTGCTCTCGTTCTGGGAAGCCACCATATGACGGCGGGGGCTGCTCTCGTTCTGGGAAGCCACCATATGACGGCGGGGGCTGCTCTCGTTCTGGGACGCTGTCATATGACGGCGGGGGCTGCTCTCGTTCTGGGACGCCGTCATATGACGGCGGGGGCTGCTCTCGTTCTGGGACGCCGTCATATGACGGCGGGGGCTGCTCTCGTTCTGGGACGCTGTCATATGATGGCGGGGGCTGCTCTCGTTCTGGAATGCTGTCATATGACGGCGGAGGCTGCTCTCGTTCTGGGACGCTGTCATATGACGGCGGGGGCTGCTCTCGTTCTGGGACGCTGTCATATGACGGCGGGGGCTGCTCTCGTTCAGGGATACTGTCATATGACGGCGGGGGCTGCTCTCGTTCTGGGACGCTGTCATATGACGGCGGGGGCTGCTCTCGTTCTGGGATACTGTCATATGACGGCGGGGGTTGCTCTCGTTCTGGGATGCTGTCATATGACGGTGTCCCAGAACGGCAGCTCTCGAGCGCCCGCAGGGAGCACACAGCACGGCAATCTCTGTAAAGAGACGCGGCTCTTTAACCATGTGATCGGCTGTGTCCAATCACAGACGGTCACATGTAAAGAAGGAAGTGCCGGTAATCGGCGCTCCTCGCCTCATACTGACAGAGTGTGAGGAGAGGAGAGCCGATCAGCGGCATCTCCTCACAGGGGGACAGCTAGGGATCTAATCATCAGTGCCCTGATTACAATAGTGCAACACAGTGTCACGAATCAGTGCTCACCATAGCTGGAATTGGTGGGCAATCAGTGCCCACCACTGCCCACAAGTGCCACCAATCAGTGCCGATTAGCGATGCCAGTCAGTGCTGGCAATTAGTGCCACCTATCAGTGCTGCCCATCAATGCCCATCACTGCTGTCAATTAATGCCCATCAGTAATGCCCATCAGTGTCGCCCATCAGTGCCACCCATCAATGCCCATCACTGCCCATCAGTACCGCCCTATCCGTGGCGTCTATCAGAGCCCACCATTGCCGCCTATTAGTGCCCATCAGTGCCACCTAACAGTGCCCATCAGTGCCACATATCAGTGCCCATAAGTGCGGAATATAAGTGCCTCCTCATCAGTGCCCATAAGTGCCACCTCATCAATGCCCACCAGTTCAGACTATCAGTGCCCATCAGTGCCGCCTCCTCAGCGCACATCAGTGAAGGCGAAAAATTACAACATTTACTGACAGAAAAAAGGTAAAAAAAAACATTTTTTTTTTTTTACATTTTTGGTCTTTTTTCTTTTGTTAAAAATAAAAACTCAGCAGTGATTTAATAGCACCAAAAGAAAGCTCTATTTGTGTGAAGAAAATTATAAAAAATGTGTTTGTGTACAGTGGTGCATGACCGCGCAATTGTCATCCAAAGTGCGACAGCGCTGAAAGCTGAAAAATGGCCTGGGCAGGAAGGGGGTGTAAGTTCCCGGTTGGCAAGTGGTTAAAGTAATTGTAAAGGCAAGCTTTTCATTTTTTTTTTAAATAAAATATTGTATTCTATTGTATCATTAGCTGACCGCAATTTGTATATATATATACATTGTGGTTTGCAAGTTGTTTACCGCAGTTATGGCTGAAGCTATCAGCCATAAACCCAGTATGTTTTTTTTTTTTTTTTGCATCTGGCGGCTTTCTTTTGAAAAAGTGTTCCAAGCAGCTCATAAGTCGCTGGAGCGCTTTTAGAAGCCCTTCCTACCACTCGCCAGTGTTACCTTTCCCGCCGGTTTGCCCGAGAAACGATCCGACGGCTCGGCCGGCTTCTCAAATAGGTGATCAAAGAGTAGATCCTCTTTGATCACCTCTATGGCCTTGGAGGACCGACGTCGTGATGTCCCTTCTGGTCCAGGCTAGAAGTAAAACTTTTTTTATTTATTTTTTTGTAAAGCAAAAGATCAAAAAAAAATTTTTTTGATCTTTTGCTTTTGAAGGGAAAGGATAGATTTGGGGTCTTTTTGATCCCCAGATCTCTCCATAAAGAGGACCTGTCATCCTTATTCCTATTACAAGGGATGTTTACATTCCTTGTAATAGGAATAAAAGTAATAATAAAAAATAATAATAATAATAATAATAAATAAAGGGACTGTGTAAAAATAAAAAGTAAAACAAATAGGAAAATAAAAAAGTAAAGCGCCCCCATCCCTCCGTGCTCATGCTTAGAAGCGAACGCAGCCGTAAGTCGCGCACGCATATGTAAACGGTGTTTGCACCACACATGTGATGTATCCCTGCGAACGTTAGAGCGAGAGCAAAGATTTTAGCGCTAGACCTCCTCTGTAACTCTAAACAGGTAACCTGTAAAGGCATTTAATATGTCGCCTATGGAGATTTTCAAGTACTGCAGTTTGTCCCCATCCCACAAGTGTGCGCAATTTTAAAGCGTGACATGTTAGGTATCTATTTACTAAGCATAACATCATCTTTTACATTTTATAAAAAATTGGGGTGCATATATTGTGTTTTGTTTTTCTTTAATTCATTAAAATGTATTTCTTACAAAAAGAATAATGCGTTGGAAAAAATGTCATTGATTGCTATTTTATTCCCTAGGGTCTCTGCTAAAAAAATGTATAATGTGTGGGGGGTTCTAAGTAGTTTTCTAGCAAAAAATAAAGATTTAAACAAAAAGTGCCAGAAAAAGCCTGGTCTTTAACCACTTCGCGCCCGCGCTATAGCCGAAAGGTGGCTACAGCGCAGACGCTAACTGCCGGGAGGGCGTACCTGGACGTCCTCCTGTTTACTTCCGCAATGCGCGCTCCTGAGAGCGCGCATCGGGGAAGTTCTGTGCTGCCCGTGTCCCTTGGACACAGCCAGTCACAGATTGCTGTAAACGGCCAATCACAGCAGCCGTTTACAGCGTGATCGGCGTGTCCAATGAGAGATGATCTCATATGTAAACATATGAGATCATCTCTCAGCGCCGATCTCCCTCCTCACACAACAAAACAGAGACAGCGTGTGAGGAAGGAGAGATGAACCGCTGCAGCGGTTAGTAAAATAAAATAAAAAATTAAAAATAAAGTGCCCATCAGTCCCCACTGCCATCTGTCCCCACTGCCACCTGTCAGTGCCATTTGTCCCCAGTTCCACCTGTCAGTGCCATCTGTCATCAGTGCCACGTATAGGTGCCATCTGTCATCAGTGCCACGTGTCATCAGTGCCACATAGTGCCATCTGTCATTAGTGTCATATTAGTGTCACGTGTCATCAGTGCCACATATTAGTGCCATCTGTCATCATTGCCACGTATCAGTGCCATCTGTCATCAGTGCCACCTGTCAGTGTCACGTGCCATCTGTTATCAGTGTCACGTGTCATCAATGCCACGTATTAGTGCCATCTGTCATTAGTGTCACGTGCCATCTGTCATCAGTGCCACGTATTAGTGCATCTGTCATCAGTGCCACGTATTAGTGCCACGTATAAGTGCCATCTGCCATCAGTGCCACATATTAGTACCATCTGTTATCAGTGTCACGTGTCATCTGTGCCCCGTATTAGTGGCATCTGTCATCAGTGCCACGTCAGTGTCACGTGTCATCAGTGCCACGTATCAGTGCCATCTGTCATCAGTGCCACGTCAGTGTCACGTGTCATTGTCCTGGTGCTCCAGGGCCTTTAAAAGTGTAATCGGTAGTTAACAAGTTAGATGTGTAATTTATGCTCCTAGAACAGGTGATGGCGCTCCCTGCATGTTGGGCCTCACTGTGTGGCCAGGCTGTGGAAAAGTCCCACACATGTGGTATCGTAACACTCAGGAGGAGTAGCAGAATGTATTTTGGGGTGTCATTTGTGGTATACACATTCCATGTGAGAGAAATAACCTATTACAATGACAATTTTGTGAAAAAAAAGAAAAAAAAATCTTCACTTTGCAAAGAATTGTGGGAAAAAACCTCACCATGCATCTAATGCCGTGTACACACGATCGGATTTTCCGGCGGTATTGTCCGCCGGACTACAGTCCACCGGACAATCCGACCATGTGTGGGGCTCCGGCTGACTTTTTGTTCCCAAAAGTCCGGCGGACTTAGTTTGAAGTTTTGACTTACAATTGTCCACCGGACTCGGGAGTCCGGCAGACAATCCCGCCGTCTGTGTGCTAGTCCGCGGGACTTTTGAAATGAACGGACTTGCCGACACACAGAGTAAAGACCATTCATTTTGAACGTGACTCCAGGTAGACGGGACAAGCGAAGGAAGTCAATGCCGCCGCCTCGATCGGCGACATTGACACCTCGCTAGCCCCGTCACCTGGTATGGATATAAAGGGGAATCCCTACGCCGAAAAAACGGCGTGGGGGTCCCCCCCCCCAAAATCCATATCAGACCCTTATCCGAGCACGCAGCCCGGCCGGTCAGGAAAGGGGGTGGGGACGAGCGAGCGCCCCCCCCCTCCTGAGCCGTACCAGGCCGCGTGCCCTCAACATGGGGGGTGCCCTGGGGAAATGGGGGCCCTGCGGCCCCCCACCCCAAAGCACCTTGTCCCCATGTTGATGAGGACAAGGGCCTCTTCCCGACAACCCTGGCCGTTGGTTGTCGGGGTCTGCGGGCGGGGGACTTATCGGAATCTGGGAGCCCCCTTTAATAAGGGGGCCCATAGATACCGGCCCCCCACCCTATGTGAATGAGTATGGGGTACGATGTACCCCTACCCATTCACCTAAGGAAAAAAGTGTAAATAAAAAACGACACAATTTTTTTAAATACTTTATTGCACTGCTCCGGGGGTCTTCTTCCGGACTCCTCCGCTATCTTCTGCTCTTTTACTAGTGGAGGAGCCCGGCTTTCTCCTTCGTCGCCGCCATCGTCGTCTGGGGGTCTTGTTTCGGCTTCGGGGTCTTTTAAGGGTTTAAGTGCCCTGTAGACAAGTGGTTAAAAAAACAAATAACAAAAAACAAATAACAAACAATAACATAACCACAAAAATATATAAAAAAAAGATGAGATAATAGGTTGTGTTTCCCCTCCCTGTTTATTGTGGTTACAAAGCAGCTGGTAACACACAAATATTATTGAAATTTATTTTGGTTTGTGTTTCACTTCCTGTTTTTGTAACTATGAGTTACACCCATGTTTATGTATTGTGGTGCCAACTCCGTCCTGCTTTGTAATGTTGTGCCCAGCCCGGCTTGCTTTGCGAGTTCATATGCAATAAATAAATACAGTGCTGTGCAAAAGTTTTGGTCAAGTGTGAAGAAAATGCTGTAAAATAAAAATACTTTCAGAAATAAATATTACAATATTTTCTTTTTTTTTTATCAATTTAGAAAATTCAAAGCGAATCTAAAGCAAATCAATATTTGGTGTGAACATCCTTTGGCATCAAACCAGCATTGATTCTTATGCCGCGTACACACGATCGGAATTCTCGTTGGAATAAACTCTGACGGTTTTTCCAACGGAATTCCGACGGAATTCCGCTCAAGCTGTGTTGCCTACACACGGTCACACCAAATTCCGACGGTCAATAACACAGCGGCATAAATCACGTTCGACAGCACTATAAAAGGGAAGTTTAATGTTTCCGAGCATGCGTCGGAATTTTGCGTGTCGGAATTGCATACACACGATCGGAAAATCCGATAGAAAGGTTTTCCGTCGGAAAAATTGAGAACAGGTTCTCAATCCAAAGTCCGTCGGAAATTCCGACAGAAAAAGGCCGATGGGCATACACACGGTCGGAAAATCCGATGAAAAGCTCCCATCGGACTGTTTCCATCGGAAATTCCGACCGTGTGTACTACATTACTGCATTACACTTGCACAAAGCCAGGGATTTTGTAGGATTAGAGTCAGGTGTATGATTAACTAATTATACCAAGCACGTGCTAATGATCATCAATTTCATATGTAGGTTGAAACACAATGGGGTTGATTTACTAAAACTGCAAAGTGCAAAATCTGGTGCAATTAACCACTTGCTGCCCGCTCACCGTCAAATGACGGTGGGGCGGCTCTCGTTCTGGGATGACGTCATGTGCGTGGGGGCGTGCAGCACGGCGATCACGGCCGCGCCATGTTGCTAGGACCTCTGTAAAGAGCTGCATCAGCAGCTCTTTAACCATGTGACCAGCTGTGTCCAATCACAGCAGGTCACATGCAAACCCGGAGATGCCGGTAATCGGTGTTCCTCGCCCTCACACTGACAGAATGTGTGGCAAGGAGAGCCGATCAGCGGCATCTCCTCACAGGGGGTCAACAAACATGTAATCAGGGCACTGATCATCGGTGCCCTGATTACATTATAGCGCCATCAGTTTTACCAATCAGCGCCCACCATTGCCCATCAGTGCCAGCAATCAGTGCCCATTAGTGATGCCAGTCAGAGCTGAATATTAGTGCTGCCTATCAGTGCTGCCCATCAATGTTGTCCATCAATGCCCATCAGTGTCGCCCATCAGTGCCACCCATCAATGCCCATCAGTGCCCAGTGCCGCCTATCCGTGTCGCCTATAAGTGCCCAGCAGTGCTGCCTATCAGTGCCAATCAGTGCCACCTATTAGTACCTATTAGTACTCATCAGTGCCGCCTATCAGTGCCCACAAGTGCAACATATAAGTGCCACCTCATCAATGCCCACCAGTTAAGCCTATCAGTGCCCATCAGTGCCGCCTCATCAGCGCACATCAGTGAAGTAGAAAAAAAATTTATTTACAAAATTTACTGACAGAAACTAAGTAAAAAAAATTGTTTTTCAAACAAAAAAAAAACCCAGCAGTGATTAAATACCATCAAAAGAAAGTTCTATTTGTGTGAAGAAAATGATAAAAATGTCATATGATTACAGTGTAGCACGACCGCGCAATTCTCATTCAAAGTATGACAGCACTGAAAGCTGAAAAATGGCCTTGGCAGGGAGGGGGTGTAAGTGCCCGGTAGGCAAGTGGTTAAGCTTTGACAATAAGCCCCCCCCCCCCCCCCCCCGGTTCACATCGGCGCGATTTGACATGCGAATTGACAGGTCAAATCACAGCACCGGAAACGGCACCGTCCCAATCGTTGCGACGCCTGCCCTACTTTTGGCGACTTTGGAGGCGACTTCACTAGAGGTCTGTGCATGAACCCGCACAGATGTCTTTCGAGTCGCCCCTGAAGTTGGGCTGAAATGCGGCTTTGAAATCGCGCAAGTGTCCGGGTTTCAGGTGGACTGGAACCCGGACACATGATTCAAAACCCGGACTGTCCGGGTGAATCCCGGACAGGTGGCAACCCTAGTGGCAGGGCCATTAAGCTTTCATGACACCCCTGCACACCTAGCTACTGCACATGGGCCAAAATGCACATTATCGCAGTACTTGTATTTTTCTCACCGTTACTACAGTGATCTCCAGTAGCTTCCCAGTCCTGTTGTCACGTACCTTAAGGCAGAGCCCGTATTGCAGGGAGCGGCCACTCGTAAACCCCTGGTTCGGGAACCCCTGATAGGGAAGACAGGAGCTCGGGAGCACAGGGGAGCACAAGTGCCTGGCTGATAAGCTGGGTAGAGGGCTGGAGATCTGTGCAGACGGGAACCAGGAGGTATCCTGTAGTCCAGCAGCAGGAAGCAAGCAGGTAATGTGCAGCAGACACGAGGAGGTGTTCTGTAGTCCAGCAGCAGGAAGCAAGCAGGTAATGTGCAGCAGACACGAGGAGGTGTCCTGTAGTCCAGCAGCAGGAAGCAAGCAGGTAATGTGCAGCAGACACAAGGAGGTGTCCTGTAGTCCAGCAGCAGGAAGCAAGCAGGTAATGTGCAGCAGACACAAGGAGGTGTCCTGTAGTCCAGCAGCAGGAAGCAAGCAGGTAATGTGCAGCAGACACAAGGAGGTGTCCTGTAGTCCAGCAGCAGGAAGCAAGCAGGTAATGTGCAGCAGACACAAGGAGGTGTCCTGTAGTCCAGCAGCAGGAAGCAAGCAGGTAATGTGCAGCAGACACAAGGAGGTGTCCTGTAGTCCAGCAGCAGGAAGCAAGCAGGTAATGTGCAGCAGACACAAGGAGGTGTCCTGTAGTCCAGCAGCAGGAAGCAAGCAGGTAATGTGCAGCAGACACAAGGAGGTGTCCTGTAGTCCAGCAGCAGGAAGCAAGCAGGTAATGTGCAGGCGGGTCTCAAACAGGCAGGGTCAAACACAGACGGGCAGATCAGGTACAAGGGAGCATCCAAAGGGGTAGTCAAGTCCAGAACCGGGATCGGGGCAGGCAGAAGTCAGAAGAGTCAGAGACAAGCCAGGTTTCAGCAGGGATCAGGTGAATCAGGTTTTGCAGGTAGACAAAGCACATACAGGGAACGCTGTTGATCAGGCAGCAAGGCAACAGGGACTGGGTTTGGTTTAAATAGCGCTCTTGGCGCCAAACAGCGTCAAGGCAGCCGCGCGTGCACGCGCACGCTCCCGCGCGCGCCCGCGCGCGCCCCCGCGCGCCCGCGCGCACCGACAGCCGCGCTATTGCGCATGTGTGGGCGCAGCAGGCCCGTTCTGAGCCGGGGAATCCTTCTCCTCCTGGGGATGTTGGGACGCCCGCTGGAGGGGCTTTCCTGACACCTGTGCTGAGCAGCGGCCTTGCAGCATTTTAAACACAGGAGGCAGACTGCTGGGCACGGGCGCCATTCCAAGAGCGCTTTGCATTTTCTCAATGAAAGCAAAGCATTCTCAAATTGGACAATGTGGAGATTATGACATCACCACCCCCCAGGTGGCGGGACAAGGTCATTTAGAGCCCAGGGCAAACATGCCAAATTGTGCCCCCCCCCCCCCCCCAAGATGTATGGGCATTATGTGTCCCATCCCCACTCCCAACACAAATCCCCCCAAATCACAACTCCTAGCACACCTCCCTAAATTTGCCCTCCTAAAACAATTCTTACCCCCTGAAGCCCCCCCGAATTCCCCTTTTTTACACACAATCCCTCCCCCTAATCTCCTTGTGGTGCCCCCCCCCCACCTCACATGATACCACAGTGCCCAGGGCAACCGCCCCTCCTGCCCACCCCTTGTCCCGGCCCTGCCACCCCCCGCCTCTCCACCTCGTCCAATTAACACCTTCCCGCCCCGGCCTATAGTGAAATGACAGCCAGGTGGGGGGCTTTCTCATCCAGGGTGGGCGTCATACAATGTCCTCCCCAGAACGTGCCTTGCACACGCCCCCCCCCCCCCCCCCCCATTGGGCCGCGCTGTAGCGCGATCTATCACCCACTGTGTGGACAAATCAGTGCTGCCGGTACCATGTGATTGCTATGACCAATCACAGCAGATCACATGACAACTGTACACAATGGATGGCTTCCATTCGTGCCATTCATTGTGTACTATTGTGTTGATCTCTGTGATTGGTCACAGTGATCACATAGTACAGACAGGGCCAATCACACCCCATTCTGTGCCATGTAATTAGCTATGGGGAATCACAGCTAATCACAATAGTAAACACTTAATGAATAGTTTTCATTCAGAAAAAATGAAATTCACTGTTATAAGCAATCATAGTGTTTAAAAAAATAAAAATAAAATAAAAATCCGATCACCTCCCCAGAGTAGTACAGAGTTACTATGTCTACTGTACCACTCTGTCCGATATGATGGAGAGCATCTGTGATCAGCAAATTTCAAGTCTGGCCACAGATTCTCAATGTGATTTAGGTCTGGACTGTGGCTGGGCCATTCTAACACATGAAGATGCTTTGATGTAAACCATTCCATTGTAGCTCTGGCTGTATGTTTCGGGTCGTTGTCCTGCTGGAAGGTGAACCTCCCCCCCCCCCAGTCTCAAGTCTTTTGTAGACTCTAACAGGTTTTCTTCTAAGATTGTCCTGTATTTGGCTCCATCCATCTTCCCATCATCTCTGACCAGCTTCCCTGTCCCTGCTGAAGAAAAGCATCCCCACACCATGATGCTGCCACCACCATGTTTCACAGTGGGGATGGTGTGTTCAGGGTGATGGGCAGTGTTAGTTTTCCCCACACATAGCGTTTTGCTTTTAGGCCAAAAAGTTGAATTTTGGTCTCATCTGACCAGATCACCTTCTTCTACATGTTTGCTGTGTCCTCCACATGGCTTCTCACAAACTACAAATGGGGTTAAAGAGCACGAAGTGTTCTGTGAAGGGCACCCGTTCCAAGCAAACAACCTCCTGTGTCCAGAATGCAGCTGGGCAGCCGCTCAGCACAGGACTCAGAAGCTACTGGAGATCACTATAGTAGAGGTGTAGTAGGGGTGTACACTTCAGTGATTTCCAGCTTCTAGAGCAGTGATCTCCAAACTGCGGCCCAGGGGCCAGATGGGGCCCTTTGCTTGACTTTATCTGGCCCTTGGGGCACTATTCCTCCCACTGACACCAATGATGGGGCACTATTCCTCCCACTGATACCAATGATGGGGCGCTATTCCTCCCACTGACACCAATGATGGGGCACTATTCCTCCCACTGACACCAATGATGGGGCACTATTCCACCCACTGACACCAATGATGGGCCACTATTCCTCCCACTGACACCAATGATGGGGCACTATTCCTCCCACTGACACCAATGATGGGACACTATTCCTCCCACTGACACCAATGATGGGACACTATTCCTCCCACTGACACCAATGATGGGCCACTATTCCTCCCACTGACACCAATGATGGGGCACTATTCCTCCCACTGACACCAATGATGGGCCACTATTCCTCCCACTGACACCAATGATGGGGCACTATTCCACCCACTGACACCAATGATGGGCCACTATTCCTCCCACTGACACCAATGATGGGCCACTATTCCTCCCACTGACACCAATGATGGGCCACTATTCCTCCCACTGACACCAATGATGGGCACTAATAATTTCCCAATAAAAAGAGAGAGAGAGACGGCGCCCTCTAAGTGCAGCAAATTAAGATCAATTTAATACAAAAGAAGATTAAGAACACTCACACATTAGATGTGTCATAAAGGCATATCAGAGATTAGAGGATCTTCCGTATTTGGGTCCCGGATGAAGTGATGTCATCAAAGCTGCTGTCAGATGTGATATTTCAAACGTCCTGTGTGATCCAGTGGAGATCCGGTGGCGCTGTGGGTTCTCAGTGCCTCCGGACGGCTGGAGAGCAGGCTGTGCAGACAGTGGGTAGCTGAGTACTAGGCAGTGGTGTTGTTGCGCAATCACTTCCGGGTACGGGTCACGTGGGCGGCGCTTCGGGGCATGCGTGCCCCACTAATAATTTCCCTAATACCAAAGATAGGATGTTTCCTACTCCCACTGTCCATGGTCTGGTCCTCCTAAAGTCTAAAGGACACTATACTGGCCCTTTACTTACAAAGTGTGGAGACCCCTGGGGATCGCACAGATATGGCATATACATGGTTGGTTCAAGCTGCAACAATGTAATTACTTACAAATATCCATACCTGGAATTCTTCATTAATTTGTCATTTATTGTTTTTAAAATGTATAAAGCAAATCACAAAACGAAGATAAAAAGACGAGGTAACACCTTCCCCTCCTCCACAACCCCTCCCTTGTTATTGTTTTATAGAAGACGGTTACAAAGCCGTTGATAACAACAACACACAAAGTATTTCCATTCTTCTTTGTGCTTTGTGTGTTTCGGCTCCAGGGCTCGGCGTCTCTCTTACACAGAGATGCGTCTTCTGATTTATCTTGCAAACTGTTGTCATAACAGTTACAACCCAACCGAGGTGTATATGGGGTCATCTAATGGACAACGAAAATCTCTGAGCATTAAACTCACCGGGGGGGATTTACTAAAACCGGAGAATTCAAAATCTCTGCAGAGAAACCAATCAGCTTCCAGGTTTTATTGTCAAAGCTTAACTGAACAAGCTGAAGTTAGAAGCTGATTGGCTACCGTGCAGAGCTGCTCCAGATTTTACACTCTCCAGTTTTAGTAAATCTCCCCCATTGTGTGTCCACGATGCACACAGGTACACCTGCACAGACTTCAATGTACACACAATGGGGAGGATCGATCGAAATTGGAGCAGACAGAATCCGGATCAACCAATCAGCTTCTATCTTCCACTCTGTTAACCACTTCAATACCCGCCCATAGTCATATGACGCCCACAAGGTGGATCTACCATCCTGGGTGGGCGTCATATGACGTCCTCGGGTTCCCGGCCGCCTGGGGGGCGCGCGCGCGCGCCGCCGCGGCGCGCGCGCGCGCGCCCGCGGCATCGCTCGGGACCCGGTGCGAGTGCCCGGCGGCCGCGATGTCCGCCGGGCACCCGCGATTGCCCGTTAAAACAACGGGACGGGGCGGGACGGTGGTGCGGTGTGTTTAAACACACCGCCCCACGTCCTGTCAGCGGGGAGGAGACCGATCATGTGATCCCAGTACAGAGGATCACATGATCGGTCTCCTCCCCTTAAGTCCCCTCCCCCTACAGTTAGAATCACTCCTATTAGGGACACACATTAACCCCTCCAGCGCCCTCTAGTGTTAACCCCTTCCCTGACAGTCACATTTACACAGTAATCATTGCAATTTTATAGCAACGATCGCTGTGTAAATGTGAATGGTTCCAAAAATGTGTCAAAAGTGTCCGAAGTGTCCGCCGCAATGTCGCAGTCACGAAAAAAAAATCGCAAATCGCCGCCATTACTAGTAAAAAAAAATAAATAAATAAATTCAATAAATCTATCCCCTATTTTGTAGACGCTATAACTTTTGCGCAAACCGATCAATATACGCTTATTGCGATTTTTTTTACCAAAAATATGTAGAAGAATACGTATCGGCCTAAACTGAGGAAAAAAATTGTTTTTTTTTTAAAAAATGGGATATTTATTATAGCAAAAAGTAAAAAATATTGTGTTTTTTTTCAAAATTGTCGCTCTTCTTTTGTTTATAGCGCAAAAAATAAAAACCGCAGGGGCGATCAAATACCACCAAAAGAAAGCTCTATTTGTGGGAAAAAAAGGACGTCAATTTTATTTGGGTGTAACGTCGCACGACCGCGCAATTGTTAGTTAAAGCGACGCAGTGCCGAATCGCAAAAAGTGCTCTGGTAAGGAAGGGTGTTTAAAAGCCCTGTATTGAAGCGGTTAAGGTAGAACTAAGCCCATACTGTAGATTTAAAGCAGAGTTCCACCCAAAAGTGGAAGCTCCGCTTATCTGCCCCCCCCCCCCCATCTCCGGTGCCACATTTGGTACCTTTCTGGGGGGAGGAGGGAGCGGGTACCTGCTTTTGACAGGTACCCATCCCCCACTTCTGGGAGACCTTGCTGCAGCAAACCTCGGCCCCCCTCTTCTTTCCTCCGCAGCCAGTTAGAATGGGCTGAACGCTTCGTGCATGCGCAGCAGGGAACCGGCTGTGAAGCTGGAAAGCTCCACTGCCGGATTCCCTTACCATGAATGGCGGCAGCTGCACCCGAGAGCCAATCCGAATATCAGCCGGGGGTGCCGACTTTTTCGGGATCTCTAGACAGGTAAGTGTCCGAATATTCACAGTCAGCAGTTACGGTATTTGTAGCTGCTGACTTTACATTTTTTGGTTGGGGGAACTTCTCTTAACCCCCCTTCCCGCCCAGGCCAATTTTCAGCTTTCAGCGCTCTCGCACTTTGAATGACAATTACGCAGTCATGCTACACTGTACCCAGACTACATTTTTATCATTTTGTTCCCACAAATAGAGCTCTCTTTTGGTGGTATTTGTTCACTTCTGTGGCTTTTATTTTTTTAAATAATAATAACCAAACATTTTGAAAAACAAAAAAGTTTTTCTTTGTTTCTGTTATAAAAGTTTGTAAATAAGTATGTTTTCTCCTTCACTGACAGACACTGATAAGGCGGCACTGACGGGCACACTGATGATGGGCACTGGTATGCAGCACTGATGGGCACTCATAGGCGGCACTGAAAGGCTGCACTGATAGGTACTTATGGGTGGCACTGATAGGTGGAATGGATGGGCACTGGTAGGTGGCACTGATGGACACTGATGAGTGGCACTGAGGGCACTGATGAGGTGACACTGATGATGGGCACGGATAGGAGGCACTGGTATGCAGCACTGATGGGCACTCATAGGTGAGACTGATGGGCACTGAAAGGCTGCACTGATGGGTACTTATGGGTGGCACTGATAGGTGACATGGATGGGCACTGGTAGGTGGCACTGATGGACACTGATGAGTGGCACTGAGGGCACTGATGAGGTGACACTGATGATGGGCACGGATAGGAGGCACTGGTATGCAGCACTGATGGGCACTCATAGGTGAGACTGATGGGCACTGAAAGGCTGCACTGATGGGTACTTATGGGTGGCACTGATAGGTGACATGGATGGGCACTGGTAGGTGGCACTGACAGACACTGATAAGGCGGCACTGACGGGCACTGATGAGGTGACACTGATGATGGGCACTGATAGGTGGCACTGGTATGCAGCACTAATAGGTACTCATAGGCGACACTGATGGGCACTAAAAGGCTGCACTGATGGGTACTTATGGGTGGCACTGAAAGGTGGCATGGATGGGCACTGGTAGGTGGCACTGATGGACACTGATGGGTGGCACTGCTGGAAATCGCTGATGAGGAGACATCTGGCAGGCATTAATAGTGGGCACTGACTGGCACCATTTGTGGGCACTGATTGGCATTTTTAGGGCACTGTATAGTATCCCTGGTGGCCAAGGTGGGCATACCTGCTCATCAATGTGTGGTGGGTGCTCTGGTGGTCCTGACGGCATCCCTGGTGGTCCCGTGTGGGCATCTGCGGGGGGATAAACAATCAGCGTTGTGTGAGAGGGTTAGTTTAGGGCGATTCCTTCGGTAGTTATTGCACTCAGTATAGAGCTCCACACGTCTGTCCATAGAGAAGGACAATGGGGAAGGAAGGAGGGATTTGGTTCCAAATGAGGAACTCCTGGAAGATATGATTTCCCAGCAGTTCACAGGAAGTGATAAGGACGCGGCATTTCTGGCCGGATCATCAGGTAAACGGTGCATTGCGTTGGAATTAATGGGAGGGAAATATTAAGATAATTTTTGGGAAATGGGATTTAAATGTCTCTCTGCCCTCCTTCTCTGTCTCTGCCCCCTCCCTCTCAGCATCTTTCTCACACCCCTCACTCTCGCTGTCCCCTCTCGCTCTCTCTCACACACCCCCTCTCTTTCGCTCAGCCCCCTCTCTCGCGAATTGCCGTGTTGGCACTTTGCAACACAAAACCAATGTATTTATTTCAGTTTGGGCACTCGGGCTCAAAAAGGTTCGCCATCACTGACATAGGCACTTCCCCGTTCTGCGGCTCCGAGACACGATCGCTGGGTGACCTGTGCACGGACCTTGCATGCCCCCCTCGGATCTACAGCGGCTGCAATTCCGAGTGAACTTGCAGTGCAAAGTGGATTTGCCTTTCATAAATCAACCCCCCTGTGTGTCATTTTGGTTTAGATACATTTTGAATAATGAAAAAATACACAGATAGAACTTAAGTCATTTTAAAAGCAGTTTATTGACAAACTTGAAATGCATAATTTAATAATGAATATTAAATTAATAACGTTAAATGAAAATTTAAATAAATACAAAGCACAAAAAAGCACCAGGATTTCACTAGAAAACTTTGAAGTAATTTGCAAAGGGGAACATACATCGAAACTATGGGGGTTGATTTACTAACGGAAAATCCACTCTGCGCTACAAGTGCACTCCGAAGTGCAGTCGCTGTAGATCTGATGAGGGGAAGCTCTGCTGATTTTATCATCCAATCATTTACAAGCAAAAATGCTGTTTTTTTATTTTCCTTGCATGTCCCCCTCAGATCTACAGCGACTGCACTTCCAAGTGCACTTGCAGTGGACTTGTAGTGAAAAGTGGATTTGCCTTTGTAAATAAACCCCCCCCCCCCCCCCCCCTTGTGTATAAAGGTGTCTAGATGGGTATCCACACCAAGCTGACTGATGAAATTGCACCCAACAAAACACAATAAAAGGACAATCCAGGACAGCACAGATGCGAATGATGACTTCAACCCAAATGCAGACTGATGGTGCAAACTGCCACCATTTACAACAATTTCTCGTAAAAATGTTTTTCTGAACCCCTATATTTATTAAGATATTCAGGTCCTTTTTTTGCTTTTTTTTTTTGCATGTAAAATTGTAAATAAAAAGTAAAAAAAGTAAATACATAACACTGGAAAAAAAAACTGAAAAACACACAAATATTTCAACCTTATTGGGTCTCTTCAGTGCAGCATATCTCGCAGGGATAGACCAACTGTGATAAGCGTTGGGGATTTCCCTTCCCTCCTACGAGCAGCTGCATATATCTGGTGTTCTTGGCTGGTTGACCTTGGTAAATGATCCACATTCAATGGCTTATGATGAATTTACTCCATAAAGTAAAACAGCAAGGTTTTGTATTTTTTTTTTAGTAATTTTTAGATCCCCGCCCCATTGTAAAAAAAAAAAAAAAAAAAAAATGTTAAGATCCCCCCCATTGTAAAAAATATATAAAAAAATATATATATATATTAAATAAATATAAATATATATATATATATATATATATATATATATATATATATATATATATATTTTTTTTTTTTTTTTTTTTAATATATACATATTAAAATAAAATATATATATTTATTTTATTTTTTATTTTTTTTATTTCATATATACTTATGAAATAAAAAAAAAAAATATATATATATACACATTTAAATAAAATATATTTTTATATATATATATATATATATATATATATATATATATATATATGTATATGTATATATATATATATATATATATATATATATATATATATATATATAATCCCCAGTTACCATCTCCATGCTCTAGCAACGTCCCCAACCTCCTCCTCCTTGGTCTTCATCAGGCAGAATGACACATGTCTTGCCCAGCTTGTCCTTTACACTCTCCCCTAGGGGGCGCATCATCATGCAGGACATACCTAAAGTACCCCAGTAAGTAATATTGAGAATGCCACTCAGTCCTGGAGGAAGAAGTAGTACTGGTGACATCAGACCATCTAGAGGACTATAGGACAAAGGTACACATTGTTTTTTTTTTTTTTTATTAAAAAAAACATCTGGGGAGGTGGGGGGGGGGGGGTATAGGTTGAGGAGGAATGGGAGCCAACTAAGAGCTGGAGTTCCACTTTAACAATTTTTATTGTCTATAAGAGTCATATCTGTTACTGTCATTTAATTAAATTTCAGGTACAAAAAACAATAAGCTGTAAAAGTAGGAAGAAAATTGTAATATTTATAAAAATGTGATGTAAATAAATATCTATCAAAGGATCCCGCTTTGTGAATATATAAAAACATTAAACAAGATGTAAAAAAACAATAAAAATGTAAAACACAGAAAAAAATAAAAAAATGAAACCCCATAATGATTCATAAAATAAATAATTGAACATTCACAAGTTGAACAAATAAAAGCTGACCTATCCCAGAATTGCCCGAAGTCGGGCGCACAGTCCGGGCGTTCTCCGCAATGCATAATGCAAGCAAAGCATTTGTAAGAGTTGGAAGACTGTACAATAGTCCGGTATGGAGGTCACCAATCAAGTAAGAATACCAAAATTCGGCAAATAGAAATCCTTCAGCCTGCTGAAGATCCAAATCTACTTGGCAATTAAAATGGATAATCGGTCAACACCAGAATTTGTTGTAGTTGTGTCCATTATGAGAGTTGGCCATTCCAATTTCTTATAAATATTCAATAAATTTGCTAAAAAAATTTTTGCACGTGTGGTCCTGAAGGAAGTCGTCTCACTTGATGACCAGACATTAGAAAAGTCAAGTCGTTCTTTGAGTCGCACAAAGCCTAAAGCCAGTCGTCATCTTTCATTTTGCCGGGAGAGCTTAGTACAAATCCAATATCGATCGGAGTAACAGGCTGCGCTGGAGACCCGCTCCCGATTGAGGAACACGCATGGGGACACCCCATCAATGTGGAACCTGGAGGAGATCCAAGACAGCTGGTGAGAACTTTTTGCCATATGAATGTTTACCGAATAGCTCAATTATTTTACTTTTGTAAAGGATTTAATTCATAAATACATCAACTTACTCTTCCAAATAATTTGTCAAAAATAATTTAAGCGTTTTAAACAGAAATAATGAGTCGAAGAGTATAAATAGCAAAACAAGAACCAAATACCAACATGAAAGAGGCGGTAAAGGGGAACTTCACACTGCCCCCACATTGGCTATAAATACATTATATTTTTCTATGACTCTTATGCCCCGTACACACGATCGGAATTTCCCACAACAAATCCGTGTGTCAGGGATATGGCCGTCACAGTGCTGACAACACCGCCCAGCGCACTCATGGACGCCTACTGAGGATCCCAAGGCGTGCACGAGCATGCGCCACGCATCAGCGCACATTGGCGCATACAGGTTCCCATCGGCACGCATTGGCGCATACAGGTTCCCATCGGCGCACATGCACGCACAATACTGCGCGTGCGCAACGGCGCAGGCTGGCGTGATGGATTTTGGCGCCAGTGGCTCTATTTAAGCCAGCCTGTAGCCACAGGACAGCGCTGGATTATCTCCTCAGCTCCCTTGTGTACCTTGACCTTGCTTCCTTGATCTGATCTACTCGTTGTGACCCGGCCCGCCTTGACCTTGCTTCCTGATCTCCTAGCCCAACCCTTAGCCTGTTCCTGGACTCTGTTTCTGCTTCCTGACCTCCCGGCTTGACCTACGGCTTGTACCTGGACCCTGCTTGTGTTTGACCTCGGCTCGCCCCTGTGTATTCTCTGGACTGATCTGCCTGTGTATGAAAAATTTGAGAACCTGCTCTCAAACATTGGTGTGCGGAAATTCTGACAGCAAATGTTCGATGGAGCCTACACAGGACTTTCCGACAACAAGCTCACATCGAACATTTCCCGTCAGAAAGTCTGACTACACCACAATGATTGTTTAACTAACAACTCAATGATTCAAAGGATTTAAATTCATTAATACGTCAACTTGCTATGCATTCCAAAAAAAATTGAACAGTTTTAAAAAGAAATATTATAAGTTGAAGAGTATAAAAAGCAAAACAAAAACCAAATACCAACATAAAAAAGAGGTGCTAAAGGGGAATCATCAGAGGTGCCCAAATGTGAAGGAGAAGCTGAGAAATAGATTCTTCATTGAGTCAATGTTGATTGCTCACAGAATAGCATAGAACACCGTCAACGCGTTTCATGGCACCACACTGGCCACTTCTTCAGGAAGCATAAAACACTTGCATGATCAGCTTTAAAGTGAACCAGTACTTCAATGTATCCTTCACATATAGCATCCACATTGGCTATAGATGCACTTTCATTTCTATGACTCTTACCATGTCACATGACAATGTACATGGGTGGAGTATCGGCAACCCACAGCCAAAAACACTTCATGCTGTGTATAGCCAAATCTAGGTCAAGAGGTTTTACCGTATATACTCGAGTATAAGCCGACCCGAATATAAGCAGAGGCACCTAATTTTACCACAAAAAACTGGGAAAAATTATTGACTCGAGTATAAGCCTAGGGTGAGAAATGCGCAGCTACTCTAAGTGGAAAAGAGAGTTGGACTCATGAAGAAGGGCATGTCATTGCCATCATCCCTGATAAATGTGGATTTTTAGTACCTCATAATAAATGGGATTTTTAAGGCAATGTAGTCAACGACTAAACAATATATAAAAAATAGAAAATTTATTCATATATCAAAACAAATGAAAAAACAGAAAAAATATCTCAACAGGTATCTACAAATAGTGGAGGTGTGTTTACACAATAGCTGCATACATATCATACATCATATGTGAGTGGCCATTTCATGCTACAGTAAAGATACAAAACAGAGACATGAGCGAACATTAGCTCTGGATGTACAGTAGTCTGAAAATCCAACGCGTTTCGAAATGTGCATATGTATGTAATTTCTTCCTCAGGGAAGCCACTCTTTCTACAAATAGAATATGACATTAGTGCACTGCAGCAGAAAAGAAAAAATGGATATAAAATTATTGAAAATATAGAAGATAACAGTATACCTATGTATCCGCTCAAAAGTTCCAAGGGTTGATGTGTATATTCTTTCGCCACCAGACACCACCAATGGAGATCAAACTTGTTATCATCGCATAAGGAGCACTAAAGAACCAAAGCTTAATATTGATGCACCACATGCTCCGCCCATTGCATCCTATTATTACCCCAAAAGGATCTGGGAATAGTAGGAAAAAGGACCTATGAAAAATAGTAAAAAATAAAAAATAAATAAATAGCTAAATGATTACGTATGGGGGCCCATTTTCTAAAGATAGGCCATATTCCCAAATTTGTGGTATATATACTTACGGGAATTTTGGTGCCTAAATGGCTAAAGTTCAATCCTCAGCTTAACCAAAAAAGAAAATCGAATCTTGGAAAGCCGAAGTGGAGATAATCTCATAGGTCCTGCAGGTAGGTAGGGAGCGTGCATACTAAGTGCTCCTGGTGTTTGTCTTTTTATATAGCCCTCTGTGTTTAAAAACGGCGCCAAATGGGAGTAATAGGGGATTTAAAGCAGCTGGGAAAAGGCTGACATGAATGTGTATTGGTGGGTGGACCTTTGTATCAACAAAGGGGGGAGTGGATTGAAAAAAGAAAGAAACCAATCAGAGGAGATTTCCTCTCTCTGCGTGTTCTAGCGTGGAAAGGTGCGTCTCCGCTGTCATGACAACGACGTCTCTGCAGCGGCGTCACCACTGCCCTCTGAACGGTATAATATTGGGAATTTGCGCGCCGACGTGATCATAGCGGCGGCGCACCTGCTATTGGCTCAGGTGGGCAGCGCCTCCATCCATCTGGAAGCTACAGCTGCCTACACTGTGCGTGGAGCGAGAGGGGGGCGCCGCAAACAGAAAGGCGGCGTCCTCATCTCCAAGGTAACCATCTCAGGAGACGGCGCCCCCGCCCACCCAGAGGCCGCGCCTCCAGTGATGTAAGTGAGCAATGGGGGAACGCCGATACTGTAGAGGAGGTGTCCTGATCACCAAGGCAACAGCAGAAACAAAAGCCTAAAAGGGAGAATGCTAGCAAGCCGTTAAACCGGCAAATCATATGTATAAGGTTAGCTGTTATTCCGGAGGTGCCTTTGTCAAGGAAAAGGCGTAACATTTAAGTAATGATCATATTGGTATCCCATAATGGTACAAAAATTGTATTTATAATATGCCCTTGTAAAGGGAAAACAGATGGAACCGTCGGAGAACTGCCCAGAGGGGAGGGGGTTAGATGGAAACCTCCAAATTAGCTACACTTCACATAAAGGACCCAAAATATGCCAGTCTAATGTGATGAGTGTCATAAGACAGAAAACTAAAAACCACCCGACACAGTATATAACCCTGCTGTGCAACTTGTTGGAAAAATGGGGATCACTGTTGGAAAACCCCCATTCTGATCCAAAGCTGCAGAGAACAGGGATGCCCAATCATATATATATATAGAGTGGGCTTACGTGTGCCAGGAATGCGATGAAAGTTGGTCAACCATTGTGGTGTATCTGGAGGTTTAAGAGAGCCACTCAACCTGTAAGAAAAAATGAACGGAAAAAGGATATATAAATCATATATAAGCCATACAAATATAAATAAACAAGAACAAACAATGGAAAATAAAATAAAACCCCTTATATAATTTGGAGACACCAGGACGGATGCTCCCCGCCCAGTCGGATCCAAGACCCAGGGAGGGGTGAGAAAGAGGGAAAAGGAACTGAGTAGGTGACCGATGTAATGGTCCCAATGAACTCATGAATGGAAACTACTGTTAGATGTAGTTTATGTAGTTTTTGTGGTCAAGTTGATGTATTTAGTCAGTTTTGCCAGAACTGAAGCCATCAAGAAATGGTCTGAAACTTTCAGTTTCATTCAGTCCTGGAGGAGTCGTGGCATCTAAATGTCTGATCCAGCGCATTTCGCGCTGTAAGAGCATTTTGTTCCAGTCTCCTCCTCGCATTGGTATATGTATCAGGTCAATTACAGTAAAATTGATAGAGGGCATTCTGTAGTCATGTCGTTTGGCCACATGTCTCCCTAATGGGAGATAAAGGTTACAAATCTTCATGCTGAAGAGATGTTTGCTAACCCGCTGGCCCAGTTCTTGTCTGGTCTTCCCTATGTAGAAGGCTCCACATTCGCATTGGAGTAAATAGACCACTCCTTTCGTCTTACAATTTGCGAAATGTTGAAGTTGGAAGTCTTCCCCATTGGGTAGCTTGAAAGATGTACGTTTGCCTATTACCCCACAAAAAGAGCATGAGCCACACGGGTATGTACCCCAGATTTTACAGGGGTCTACACGTGAACTGCCTTTATATTCACTTTGAGTCAAAAGCCCCCCAATGGAGCCAGCTTTTCTAAAGGTAATTTGTGGGGTGGTAGTGATTAGATCAGACAGTGATGGATCATTCATTAATATTGGCCAATGTTTGGCAAGAATTTGCCTTATTTTTTTATGTTCGTTGGAATAACGTACAATAATTCTGGGAGTATCATCGGTCTTCTTTGTTTTCTTCCTGAAAAGTAATTCATGTCTATCTTGATTTTTTACCCGGTTGAATGCCTTCCTGAGGCATGATTTTGTATAACCTCTACTGAGTAATCTTGTACTTAGTTTATCCGCCTCTAATTGGAAAGCTTCGTCTGTTGTGCAGTTCCGTTTAATTCGGAGCAGTTGACTATAGGGAATAGATCTTTTCAGGGATTCAGGATGGAAACTTCCAGCATGCAGCAACGTGTTGCCGGCGGTTTCCTTCCTGTATAGCTGGGTAGTTAATCTACCAGAAATGTCCTTAATGATAGAAACATCAAGGAAATCAATTTTACGATGATCATAGGCCATGGTGAAAAAAAGATTATAAGTATTTTTGTTCATTGTTGCCAAACATTGTTTCAACATTGTTTCTGGACCATTCCATACTAGAAACACATCGTCGATGTAGCGTTGCCACAAGACGATGTGTTCGGTAAAGCTTGTTAGTTGGTCATTGGATAGAAAATTCGTCTCCCACTCCCCCAGGTACAAGTTGGCATATGAGGGTGCGCAGCACGTCCCCATAGCCACACCTTGCACCTGGAGGTAGTGGGATCCTTTGAACAGAAAAACATTGTGTTTGAGTATGAAGCTCAACATTTCTAGTACGAAATTGTTGAACTTCCACTCCGTGGTTGATCTTTGTTGGAGAATTCGTCCAACCACAGCCACTCCTAGGTCGTGTGGAATACTGTTGTACAGTGACTCGACATCCACTGTCACCAGTATTGCCGAGTCTGGAATTTCTAAATTCTCCAGCATCTGAAGCAAATGAATCGTATCCTTGGTGTAGGATGCTAATTCAAGTACATGTGGTCTAAGATAATCATCAATGACTTGACTAATTGCCTCAGATATGCTCCCATTTCCCGAAATGATCGGTCTTCCAGGAGGGTTTTTTAGGTCTTTGTGCACCTTCGGTAGAGCATACAATGTAGGGGTACGTGGATGTCTTGTACGTATAAAATCCAACATTTCTATCGTGATTGCTCCCGATCTATGGGCTTCATCGACCAAATCATAAAATTCCTGATTGAATTTTTCGGCTAAAGAGGCAGAAATTTTTTGATAGCAGTTTTTATTGCTTAGGATTTTCATACACATGGATTCATACATATGGTTATCCATTAGGACAATATTCCCGCCTTTATCTGATGCCTTGATGGTAATTTCAACATTGCTCTTCAGAGATTTTAATGCCTTCTTTTGTTCTACATTGAGATTCTGGGATAATGTTCTATTCTTGCCTAGCATTTGAATCTCTTTAGAAACCAATTGGACAAAGAGAGATAAAGCCGGGTTTTGATTCAGTGGTGGAAATTTGTTAGATTTCCTTTTGAACACCTTTTTCTTCTGACTAGGTTCATCTTGAGGAGTTTCCTCCAAGTTGTCCTCACTATCCCCTTCTTCCTCCCATATATCCATACAAGATTGATTTTCTGATAGGAGCTGATTCAGGTCTCTCAAGGCCCTGAAATCAGCTGCCGTCAGATTTGGTGCCACCGATTGTTGCTGAGTGGATTGTTTTTTATACATACTTTTGAATAAAAGATTTCTTGCAAATAGGTTAATATCTTTGATGGTTTCAAAGTTATCAGTGGTTTTGTTAGGACAGAAAGAAAGACCAAGGGAGAGAACTTGATTCTCTATAGGTGTAAGTACATGTGAGGACAAATTGATGATGTTTAAGTCTCCTTCTCCGTTTCTTTTGTCGTCGTTGCAGACGACATTGGATCCAGTGTGGGAGGTATGATCGACAACTGCGTTGGAATCAACTTGTCTAAAAAATCATCCAACTGTCTTTGAGTTTTGGGAATTGCTCCCTGATCTTTTGAGCTTTTGATACCTTTCCCTTTCACAATGTTGGTATTAGTGTTTCTGATCGTATCGGTGTTTGCGATGTTGGTGTTAGTGTTTCTAGTCATGTCCGTGTTTGAATTTCTAGAGGTGCCCCCATTTTTTCCTCCGCGTGCATTGGCCCAAGGTTGGGTTTCAAATGGACGTTTTTTCATGGCTTGTTGGACTTCTCCATCTTGTTCTAATTGTTTGGAGAAAGGTCCCTTTCTCTTTCTCAGGGATCCCTCAGGAAGAGAGGAAGCTGAGGAAGAGGAAGCATTTGATGGTGTATCGGAGTTATAGTCCCTTTTCTTTTCTTGATTTTTTGAAAAACTTTTGTTGGAGGGGTTACTATTGTTTTTATGCCATTTGTAGGCTCTGTTCTCACTGAAGGCATTTTTGTCGCGCCAATATTTTTTTTTCCTTCTTTTGTAGAATTAATTTCCCATAATCCTGTAGATGAACTTTTAATTTCTCTTCAAGGATAGCATATCCTTCATTAATTTTTAAAGGAACTAGACGGGCATAGAGGGCATTAATTTCTCTATCGAGTATGTTGAGTTGTTGTCTATACTCATCTTGTAGTAGAATCATAAGATGTTTTGAACAATTATTCAAATGCATTTCCCATTGGTTTTTCAGATCGTTGGAAATGTGATTCAAAATCGGGAAGATCTGAATCCTTAACCCAATTGGGTTAATATTTTCCCGAATGTATCTCTCTAGAGAAAATATGTGCCAATGTAATGCAGACTTTTTCTCTAGAACCTTAGTAAGACTAAAAAACAATGCATTAAGATCAGATACAACTTGTTCCTTAGCCTGATAATTATTCTGAATGGTGGACATGAGTTCCTCCCAGTTACTGCCCAAAAGATCACCCATTCCCGCGGTAAAGGAAAGGGCCAGACAAACGGAACATACAAAATAGAGAATCCAAATTATTGCTTAGGAAATCCTTACCATATAAGGATTAATCAGGAATATACCGTCTCCTTCTCTGAGAAGAACAGAAAAAATATTCCTTAAATTAATAATGATTTTTAAAGTTTGCAAAAAAGGGGTCCATGCCAAAACTTCATGAGTCAAAAATGAGGATTTGGGGTGTATTATCCACCCTTAGAATATGTGAAAATAGAGTTGGACTCATGAAGAAGGGCATGTCATTGCCATCATCCCTGATAAATGTGGATTTTTAGTACCTCATAATAAATGGGATTTTTAAGGCAATGTAGTCAACGACTAAACAATATATAAAAAATAGAAAATTTATTCATATATCAAAACAAATGAAAAAACAGAAAAAATATCTCAACAGGTATCTACAAATAGTGGAGGTGTGTTTACACAATAGCTGCATACATATCATACATCATATGTGAGTGGCCATTTCATGCTACAGTAAAAATACAATACAGAGACATGAGCGAACATTGGCTCTGGATGTACAGTAGTCTGAAAATCCAACGCGTTTCGAAATGTGCATATGTATGTAATTTCTTCCTCAGGGAAGCCACTCTTTCTACAAATAGAATATGACATTAGTGCACTGCAGCAGAAAAGAAAAAATGGATATAAAATTATTGAAAATATAGAAGATAACAGTATACCTATGTATCCGCTCAAAAGTTCCAAGGGTTGATGTGTATATTCTTTCGCCACCAGACACCACCAATGGAGATCAAACTTGTTATCATCGCATAAGGAGCACTAAAGAACCAAAGCTTAATATTGATGCACCACATGCTCCGCCCATTGCATCCTATTATTACCCCAAAAGGATCTGGGAATAGTAGGAAAAAGGACCTATGAAAAATAGTAAAAAATAAAAAATAAATAAATAGCTAAATGATTACGTATGGGGGCCCATTTTCTAAAGATAGGCCATATTCCCAAATTTGTGGTATATATACTTACGGGAATTTTGGTGCCTAAATGGCTAAAGTTCAATCCTCAGCTTAACCAAAAAAGAAAATCGAATCTTGGAAAGCCGAAGTGGAGATAATCTCATAGGTCCTGCAGGTAGGTAGGGAGCGTGCATACTAAGTGCTCCTGGTGTTTGTCTTTTTATATAGCCCTCTGTGTTTAAAAACGGCGCCAAATGGGAGTAATAGGGGATTTAAAGCAGCTGGGAAAAGGCTGACATGAATGTGTATTGGTGGGTGGACCTTTGTATCAACAAAGGGGGGAGTGGATTGAAAAAAGAAAGAAACCAATCAGAGGAGATTTCCTCTCTCTGCGTGTTCTAGCGTGGAAAGGTGCGTCTCCGCTGTCATGACAACGACGTCTCTGCAGCGGCGTCACCACTGCCCTCTGAACGGTATAATATTGGGAATTTGCGCACCGACGTGATCATAGCGGCGGCGCACCTGCTATTGGCTCAGGTGGGCAGCGCCTCCATCCATCTGGAAGCTACAGCTGCCTACACTGTGCGTGGAGCGAGAGGGGGGCGCCGCAAACAGAAAGGCGGCGTCCTCATCTCCAAGGTAACCATCTCAGGAGACGGCGCCCCCGCCCACCCAGAGGCCGCGCCTCCAGTGATGTAAGTGAGCAATGGGGGAACGCCGATACTGTAGAGGAGGTGTCCTGATCACCAAGGCAACAGCAGAAACAAAAGCCTAAAAGGGAGAATGCTAGCAAGCCGTTAAACCGGCAAATCATATGTATAAGGTTAGCTGTTATTCCGGAGGTGCCTTTGTCAAGGAAAAGGCGTAACATTTAAGTAATGATCATATTGGTATCCCATAATGGTACAAAAATTGTATTTATAATATGCCCTTGTAAAGGGAAAACAGATGGAGCCGTCGGAGAACTACCCAGAGGGGAGGGGGTTAGATGGAAACCTCCAAATTAGCTACACTTCACATAAAGGACCCAAAATATGCCAGTCTAATGTGATGAGTGTCATAAGACAGAAAACTAAAAACCACCCGACACAGTATATAACCCTGCTGTGCAACTTGTTGGAAAAATGGGGATCACTGTTGGAAAACCCCCATTCTGATCCAAAGCTGCAGAGAACAGGGATGCCCAATCATATATATATAGAGTGGGCTTACGTGTGCCAGGAATGCGATGAAAGTTGGTCAACCATTGTGGTGTATCTGGAGGTTTAAGAGAGCCACTCAACCTGTAAGAAAAAATGAACGGAAAAAGGATATATAAATCATATATAAGCCATACAAATATAAATAAACAAGAACAAACAATGGAAAATAAAATAAAACCCCTTATATAATTTGGAGACACCAGGACGGATGCTCCCCGCCCAGTCGGATCCAAGACCCAGGGAGGGGTGAGAAAGAGGGAAAAGGAACTGAGTAGGTGACCGATGTAATGGTCCCAATGAACTCATGAATAGAAACTACTGTTAAATGTAGTTTATGTGGTTTTTGTGGTCAGGTTAATGTATTTAGTCAGTTTTGCCAGAACTGAAGCCATCAAGAAATGGTCTGAAACTTTCAGTTTCATTCAGTCCTGGAGGAGTCGTGGCATCTAAATGTCTGATCCAGCGCATTTCGCGCTGTAAGAGCATTTTGTTCCAGTCTCCTCCTCGCATTGGTATATGTATCAGGTCAATTACAGTAAAATTGATAGAGGGCATTCTGTAGTCATGTCGTTTGGCCACATGTCTCCCTAATGGGAGATAAAGGTTACAAATCTTCATGCTGAAGAGATGTTTGCTAACCCGCTGGCCCAGTTCTTGTCTGGTCTTCCCTATGTAGAAGGCTCCACATTCGCATTGGAGTAAATAGACCACTCCTTTGGTCTTACAATTTGCGAAATGTTGAAGTTGGAAGTCTTCCCCATTGGGTAGCTTGAAAGATGTACGTTTGCCTATTACCCCACAAAAAGAGCATGAGCCACACGGGTATGTACCCCAGATTTTACAGGGGTCTACACGTGAACTGCCTTTATATTCACTTTGAGTCAAAAGCCCCCCAATGGAGCCAGCTTTTCTAAAGGTAATTTGTGGGGTGGTAGTGATTAGATCAGACAGTGATGGATCATTCATTAATATTGGCCAATGTTTGGCAAGAATTTGCCTTATTTTTTTATGTTCGTTGGAATAACGTACAATAATTCTGGGAGTATCATCGGTCTTCTTTGTTTTCTTCCTGAAAAGTAATTCATGTCTATCTTGATTTTTTACCCGGTTGAATGCCTTCCTGAGGCATGATTTTGTATAACCTCTACTGAGTAATCTTGTACTTAGTTTATCCGCCTCTAATTGGAAAGCTTCGTCTGTTGTGCAGTTCCGTTTAATTCGGAGCAGTTGACTATAGGGAATAGATCTTTTCAGGGATTCAGGATGGAAACTTCCAGCATGCAGCAACGTGTTGCCGGCGGTTTCCTTCCTGTATAGCTGGGTAGTTAATCTACCAGAAATGTCCTTAATGATAGAAACATCAAGGAAATCAATTTTACGATGATCATAGGCCATGGTGAAAAAAAGATTATAAGTATTTTTGTTCATTGTTGCCAAACATTGTTTCAACATTGTTTCTGGACCATTCCATACTAGAAACACATCGTCGATGTAGCGTTGCCACAAGACGATGTGTTCGGTAAAGCTTGTTAGTTGGTCATTGGATAGAAAATTCGTCTCCCACTCCCCCAGGTACAAGTTGGCATATGAGGGTGCGCAGCACGTCCCCATAGCCACACCTTGCACCTGGAGGTAGTGGGATCCTTTGAACAGAAAAACATTGTGTTTGAGTATGAAGCTCAACATTTCTAGTACGAAATTGTTGAACTTCCACTCCGTGGTTGATCTTTGTTGGAGAATTCGTCCAACCACAGCCACTCCTAGGTCGTGTGGAATACTGTTGTACAGTGACTCGACATCCACTGTCACCAGTATTGCCGAGTCTGGAATTTCTAAATTCTCCAGCATCTGAAGCAAATGAATCGTATCCTTGGTGTAGGATGCTAATTCAAGTACATGTGGTCTAAGATAATCATCAATGACTTGACTAATTGCCTCAGATATGCTCCCATTTCCCGAAATGATCGGTCTTCCAGGAGGGTTTTTTAGATCTTTGTGCACCTTCGGTAGAGCATACAATGTAGGGGTGCGTGGATGTCTTGTACGTATAAAATCCAACATTTCTATCGTGATTGCTCCCGATCTATGGGCTTCATCGACCAAATCATAAAATTCCTGATTGAATTTTTCGGCTAAAGAGGCAGAAATTTTTTGATAGCAGTTTTTATTGCTTAGGATTTTCATACACATGGATTCATACATATGGTTATCCATTAGGACAATGTTCCCACCTTTATCTGATGCCTTGATGGTAATTTCAACATTGCTCTTCAGAGATTTTAATGCCTTCTTTTGTTCTACATTGAGATTCTGGGATAATGTTCTATTCTTGCCTAGCATTTGAATCTCTTTAGAAACCAATTGGACAAAGAGAGATAAAGCCGGGTTTTGATTCAGTGGGGGAAATTTGTTAGATTTCCTTTTGAACACCTTTTTCTTCTGACTAGGTTCATCTTGAGGAGTTTCCTCCAAGTTATCCTCACTATCCCCTTCTTCCTCCCATATATCCATACAAGATTGATTTTCTGACAGGAGCTGATTCAGGTCTCTCAAGGCCCTGAAATCAGCTGCCGTCAGATTTGGTGCCACCGATTGTTGCTGAGTGGATTGTTTTTTATACATACTTTTGGATAAAAGATTTCTTGCAAATAGGTTAATATCTTTGATGGTTTCAAAGTTATCAGTGGTTTTGTTAGGACAGAAAGAAAGACCAAGGGAGAGAACTTGATTCTCTATAGGTGTAAGTACATGTGAGGACAAATTGATGATATTTAAGTCTCCTTCTCCGTTTCTTTTGTCGTCGTTGCAGACGACATTGGATCCAGTGTAGGAGGTATGATCGACAACTGCGTTGGAATCAACTTGTCTAAAAAATCATCCAACTGTCTTTGAGTTTTGGGAATTGCTCCCTGATCTTTTGAGCTTTTAGTGCCTTTCCCTTTCACAATATTGGTATTAGTGTTTCTGATCGTATCGGTGTTTGCGATATTGGTGTTAGTGTTTCTAGTCGTGTCAGTGTTTGCGTTTCTAGAAGTGCCCCCATTTTTTCCTCCGCGTACATTGGCCCAAGGTTGGGTTTCAAATGGACGTTTTTTCATGGCTTGTTGGACTTCTCCATCTTGTTCTAATTGGTGATCCCGTGACTGGTTGCTATAGGACAACATCTCCACAATACTTCCAGGATTTCTGTGTTATCCCTGGCTGGGGTTAAGAGCCATCCGCCCTTCCTGGTCCCCTGTAATAAGGGACCACACATTTCCGGTAAGCGGCCAAGTGTGCTTTCTGGTGGAAGTCTCCCTCACTCTACAGCGTGCTGTGAAAATCACTCCTGTCTTTACCCTTAGATGATCCTTTGAACATTTAGTCCTTGCTGTTTGCTGCCAACACTGGACATCATATGCTTTCCATTTTGGACTCCATCTTGCAATTTATTGTTAATTAGTCTATTTATTTTCATGTTTTTTATTATTTTGATGTTTCAAGCTCAGCCTGGTTTTTACCACTGATCCCAGTTTGATTTTTACCCCTGACTGTGCTTTAAGGTCATTTGATCACTTGCTAATGTGGTTCGCACCACTAATCACTTTGATATATCCTTGAATTCTGCCCCACAGAATCAAGCTGGGTGGGTGTGCAGACTCATCCAGGTGTTTGCTAATCACTGTGCAAAATAAGGTTTTTTTTTTATATATTTTTTTTGTTCACCATGTGTTCTTTTTTGATCTCTCACTTGCACTCATTCAATTGTAAATTGTGATCATATTTGTGACCATATTCGCAGTTGATGTTACAAGCTCAGCCGGGCATTGACTATTAAGCTTAAACAGCATTTGGGTAGTTCAATGCCAGTTTTGCTATAATCACTTTATATAAAATATTCAATAACTATTGGTATAATTTTTTCGAGATCTGTTTTGTAAAGTCACGACAGTGGTTTTCACAGGCTCGGCCAGGTGTTTACTTTTTGTGCATTATAGGTGGTCATTATATATACACAAAAAAATTTTTCCATATATTTTTTTGTGTGTGAATATTGCACTATTTTTTGGTTTGTTTGATTAATTTTTATATATGTCGAGATATATGACAGTATAATTCACGTTAATATTTACATTAGACACATAGTATTTAGTTACATTAAGTGTTGTCTTTTTCAATCTTTAGCGCAGCTCCCTTCCTTTTTCATTTACATCTGATGTAGTATAACATTTTGAGCAGCAGCTTTTGTCCAAGGGTTAGCGCAATTTTTTCACCTTCCCAATTTGGATATGTTGTAGTGATAGTTCCACTGGGTTTGCATACCAAATGTGGGGTTCCTAGCACCAAGTGGCCCCGAGATATGTGGCCCCAAAGTCAGGATGGAAAATGTCATTCTCTGCTGCAGAAAAGTGCTTGACTCGAGTATAAGCCGAGGGGGGATTTTCAGCACAAAAAAATGTGCTGAAAAACTCGGCTTATACTCGAGTATATACGGTAGTTACTTTTGCAGCTAACCCTAAGTGACCCAGTACTGTGGTCTTTCAGGGCCAAATAATGGGGGCACTTTACAGAGGATAATCACATAATTAACATTCATGCCCCTCCCTCCACATTTACCTGCTGGGGTCATGCAAAACTCCAGTCTTCTTAATTGAATTATCATGATCAGGACTGATCAGCATTTTAATAAATTGTTTCCAGCTCTAGGCCCCTTTTTTCCTATTCACCAGACTAACCTTAACTGCTTTGCTGAAAAAAGGCTCTGATTTACATACACTAACTCAAGCTCAAATGACATACAAGCAGTTGTATAAGTCATAGGAATGGCCTATCACCTTACCCCTAGGCTGTTCTGAGGGGTTCAATTACAGGTTGTCTGAAAGCAAATGGTTTCTGGTGAGCCATTTCTTTGGAAAACCAAGAATGCTCTTTGACATGTGTCACGGGTTGACCCAGCAATTCAGGGGCCCTGTCACCTTGCTTGTACAGTCTTGGAAATGGGCTACTAGGCTTGAAAACTGCCTAATGAGGAGGGGGGTCACATGCTCCCCCATACCTGAAAGGACTAGGTATTCTATGGCCAGGGCCGCTGATACGGCCAGTACAACTGGTCCTGTAGTACCGGGCCCAGGCCTCGTCAGCTATACTGGGGGGCTCGGGGCAGCTTTATTGTTCATTTCTGCCTAAACAAATACATGGATTTTACTAGACCACACCCCCCTCCTACTTGCTTACCAGTGATAAAATGACATATCCATGGGCACCATCGGGTCAACAGTGAAGCCCAGAAGGTAGGAGAAGGCGCTAAGTTTACTGCACCTTGGGGGGTGGGGTGTAGGAGGAGAAGGGGGGGTCCCTGTCAGGAAGCCTGTACGGGGCCCCATGATTTCTAGACATGTGCAATTCGTTTAGTTCCGAATTAGTTTTTTTAACGAATTTTGACAAATTCGTTAATTCCGAATTTCCGAATTTTTCAATTTCCGAAAATTCAGAATTTCCCAATTTCAAAATTCGCGAAATTACGAATTTCCAAATTTCCGAAATTATGCATTTCCGAATTTCGCATTTTCGGATTTCCGAATTTTGAATTTTCGAATTTCCGAATATCGACCTTTCGGATTTCCGAATTTTCGGATTTCCGAATTTCCGAATTTTCGGATTTCCGAATTTCGGATTTTCGGAATTCCGAATTCCGGATTTTCGGAATTCCGAATTTTCCGAATTGGGAAATTCAAAAATTTGAAAATTCGAAAATCAGAAAAAAAAGAAAGAAAATCTGTTTAATTCTAAATAATAACTAACTATTAAATTTATAGGTATTGGAATTCCCTTTCAAATTTGTCTGTTAGTGAACGTAACGTAACAAGTTACGAATTATCTGAAATAACGAATGTCACATCTAACCAAATGGAACGTAACGATCTAATAATAATAAAACTTTTATTATTATTAATTATTTATTATCAATTATTTATTATTAATTTGTTCTGTTCCATTTGTTTAGATGCGGCATTCGTTATTTCAGATAATTCGTAACTTCAGATGAATTCGTACTCGTTAATTTAATAGTTAGTTATTAATTAAACAGATTTTCTCTCTTTTTTTCAGATTTTCACATTTTGGGATTTTCAAACCTTTGAATTCCCGAATTCCGAAAATCCGAAAATTCGGCAAATTTGGAGGTCCGAAAAACCGAAAATCCAAAATTCGGAAATTCGATAATTCGGAAATCCGAAAATTCAAAACTCGGAAATTCGAATATTTGGAAAATCAAAAATTCGGAATTTCGGAAATCTGAAAATTCGAAATTCGGAAATCTGAAAATTCGAAATTCGGAAATCTGGAAATCCGAAAAATAGAAATGTGAAAATTCTCTAAATTTCCGAATTCCGAATTCTCGAATTTCAGAATTTCCAAATTTCCAAATTTTTGATTTTCCGAATTTTTGATTTTCCAAATTTCCGAAAAAAGCAAAAAAATGAATGAAACGAAAACGAAAATGAACAAATTTTTTGTCAGTGCACATGTCTATTTCTAACAATGGCCCTGTCTATGGCAGCTGGAAGAAGTGGTAAGGGAGTAACTGGGTCAGGGACTTTAAAGAAGACCATGTAATTTTCCTGGAATAGGCAAGGTTATAGGGTCTCTATAAATGTTCACAAAAAAATAATAATATGTAAATATATATTTTTAAGAATATATAATATTAATTTAAGAATTTAAAATGATTAAAATAATTTAAAATAATATTGACCCAACACCAATACAGTTTTCTTTTCACAGAAACCAGACTTACGTGTCATTAAATACTGATCCATTTGTCCACATCCAGAGCCCCCCATTATCGTCTCTCTTCAGACCAATCCAGTGATCTGATGAGCCTTTGAATCATTGAAGAAACTCCTGGTGGGAAAAAAATGTAAGTAAATGTTAGGACTGATAACAAGCTGGCTGGGTGTGATGGGTTTCTGTCCTGGGGCAATCATTAAAGGAACAATTTTATTGGATTCTTTACTACGCCCAGTTAAATGTCCAAGCTATGGGGTGATTGGCCACAGTCCAGTTTCTCCAACCTGCTCCTAATAACGTGTACTGTCCATGTGTCACCAAGCAATGCCGCAACTAGACATGATCAGTTTGGAGCCAGGTGACAACCTTTTTTCAGGAATTCTAAATGAATTTACATATAATAGAAATCTGTGTGTTGACAAGAGATAACATGCAGGGCTCAAGTCCTGCGGGAACACATGGGAACGGAGTTCCTGTACTTTTTCCACAACAGGAACTCAGTTCCCATTAGCAGCCGTGTCCTGCAAGACTTTGAAGTATGCGAGCTGTGTGGCAGGTGCTACACCAGCAGCTGCCAACACAGCTTGCAATAGTAAGTGCCGCACACCTGACCATTCAGGCATTGCCAGTAGGGGGCCCCATGACAGCTTCCGCTTCGATCTACCTGTCAATCACAGCTAGCTGACAGGTAGATCAGGTCCCTGCTGCTAAGAGATTGTATTTAGTCAGACCTCTCGTGATGCGCTCCTCCCCGCCGGCCCCTCCTGGTTTTCTGTCTCCTCATCCCCCCCCCCCCCCAGTCTCCTGCATACTTGCTCTGTGTGTCCCGCTGAATCCCCCCCTCCTCCATCTTCAGTGCCATATGATGAGAGAACCCAGAGGAGGAGCACCAGCTATTCTGCTCACAGGACATGCAGGGAGAGAGGTGAGCTGAGGGAGGAACATCAGTTTGGGGTGGTAAGCTGAGCACAATACCTGGCAAAGTTTAATGCCAGGAGGGAAGTTTATGTGGAAATATGTGAAGGGTTGGAATAGCAGCGAGTGTGTGTTGGAGCCCTGCAGAGTTTGCAGCCCCCCCCAAGCTAACATACATCTCCTAAGCAGGAACACATCACTATCTCCCCAACATTCTGTCCAGATAATGTGCAGCTCATTTATGACCTTTCCGTTTAACCCTGTGTTATCCAAACTCTGTTCAATGAAAAGTGTAAACTCACCACATAAACACTCTATATACAAAATAACATTCCCCAATAAAGATCAGAACACGATGATCACATTTGCATGGAAGCACAATTGAATGAAACGCTGATTATTCCGAGAATTACCGTATTTATGTTTATTGAGGATTGTTTTTTTTTTTTTTTTATGTACTAACAGTTGAGCTTCATACACACAATACGAAAATTGAATGAAAAATACCACTTTTGAAGCGTTCGTACATATGAGCGTATCATTTTTTTTTTTTGGTGGGCGAGTGGATCTTGGGTGGGAGTTCCCCCACTTTTTTCCCCAGGACTTGACCCCTGATAACATGGATGAACTTTGTGGGACACCATCTACCATATGTCTTTCAGCTGGGTCATCAAAGCCCTACTAGAAGGTCCTATTCTCAAGAAATAGTTGTTGGTTTCATGTCACCATGTGGTCTCGAGGTGTACACTTAATAAGTTGATATTCAGATTTGCAGGATTCAATAAATATAGTAGTTGAATGTTGGGCTACCCAAATTCACCATGGTTTGCATACATTCTCTAGAATAGGGGGCTCCAAACTTTCTAAACAAAGAGCCAGGAGTAGAAAATGCCCCAGTGTCAGTAAGAGTAAACAATACCTCAGATTTGATGGTAAGTGGGAGTAAAAAAAAAAAATACATAGAACCTGTGGTCAGTAGAAAGAAGAATAGTGCCCCATCGGGGGAATAATGCCCCAGTGTTGATGTCATTGGGAGGAATTATGCTCTATTGTTGGTGTAGTTGAGAGGACTAGTGCATCATTATTGGTATCAGAGGAAAGAATAGTGTCCCATCATTGGTATCAGTGGAAGGAATAGTGTCCCATCATTGGTATCAGTGGAAGGAATAGTGCCCCATCATTGGTGTCAGTGGAAGGAATAGTGTCCCATCATTGGTATCAGTGGAAGGAATAGTGTCCCATCATTGGTATCAGTGGAAGGAATAGTGTCCCATCATTGGTATCAGTGGAAGGAATAGTGCCCCATCATTGGTGTCAGTGGAAGGAATAGTGTCCCATCATTGGTATCAGTGGAAGGAATAGTGTCCCATCATTGGTATCAGTGGAAGGAATAGTGTCCCATCATTGGTATCAGTGGAAGGAATAGTGCCCCATCATTGGTGTCAGTGGAAGGAATAGTGTCCCATCATTGGTATCAGTGGAAGGAATAGTGCCCCATCATTGGTGTCAGTGGAAGGAATAGTGTCCCATCATTGGTATCAGTCGGAGGAATAGTGCCCCATCACTGGTATCAGTGGGAGGAATAGTGCCCCATCACTGGTATCAGTGGAAGGAATAGTGTCCAATCATTGGTGTCAGTGGGATGAATAGGGTCCCATCATTGGTGTCAGTGGGAGGAATAGTGTCCCATCATTGGTGTCAGTGGGAGGAATAGTGTCCCATCATTGGTATCAGTGGGATGAATAGGGTCCCATTATTGGTGTCAGTGGGAGGAATAGTGTCCCATTATTGGTGTCAATGGGAGAAATAGCGCCCCATCATTGGTATCAGTGGGAGGAATAGGGTCCCATTATTGGTGTCAATGGGAGAAATAGCGCCCCATCATTGGTGTCAGTGGGAGGAATAGTGTCCTATCATTGGTGTCAGTAGGAGGAATAGTGTCCTATCATTGGTATCAGTGGGAGGAATAGTGTCCTATCATTGGTATCAGTGGGAGGAATAGTGCCCCATCATTGGTATCAGTGGGAGGAATAGTGTCCCCATCATTGGTATCAGTGGGATGAATAGGGTCCCATTATTGGTGTCAATGGGAGAAATAGTGCCCCATCATTGGTGTCAGTGGGAGGAATAGTGTCCCATCATTGGTATCAGTGGGAGGAATAGTGCCCCATCATTGGTGTCAGCGGGAGGAATAGTGTTCCATCATTGGTATCAGTGGGAGGAATAGTGCCCCATCATTGGTGTCAGTAGGAGGAATAGTGTCCCATCATTGGTATCAGTGGGAGGAATAGTGTCCCATCATTGGTATTAGTGGGAGGAATAGTGCCCCATCATTGGTGTCAGTGGGAGGAATAGTGTTCCATCATTGGTATCAGTGGGAGGAATAGTGTCCCATCATTGGTATCAGTGGGAGGAATAGTGCCCCATCATTGGTGTCGGTGAGAGTAATGACTCATTGTTGATGTCATATAGAGAAATAGTGCCCCAAGGGTCAGATAAAGGGCAAGCAAAGGGCCACATCTGCCCCTCGGGTGGTAGTTTGGAGACCACTGCTCTAGAAGCTCATTATGCCTCATGTAATAAACTAGTGACAAATCTTCCCCCCAAACCCAGAAGAACCCATCATGGTACGAGGTCGCTTAAACCTGAGTTTTCACACAGACAGACATACACACCAATCAACTCACCAGCTCCTCCTGGGAATCAATAAGGGCGAGTGATGCATTGTGGGAGGCACAGAAGTCCTGGCTGTTTTGCCACTCATTAGGTTGCTTGGAGAAATAATAACATTTCTTTCTGTACCAGATCCAGTCATCTTCACACGGGGCTTCACAGGTAACCTCTGGGCAGGCGTCGCACTTCCCTGAAATTGGAAAATACACAAGATTTACATTGGCGCGGGCGGTTTCATCAACGAGCCACATCTCAGGGGGCAAACATCAGCTTGGTTACATTTTTCAACTAGCATTGGTGGGGCAAACATATTATCAGACAGTGAGATCCGTTCTCTTTTTTGCTATCTTTGAACCTTGAATGTGTCCTGAGGAAGCCTAACGGTGAAACACGTTGAAGCACAAGGGCTCACTGTATACTTTTAACTCTTGAATGCTCTATTCATACTATGTATTTTTTTTTCAATAAACATTGTTATTTTTCTATACCTCTCTATTGTTTTCTATGCCTATAAAGTCCGACCCAGGCCTACTTAGCAAGTATTCCTTTTCTCTTTGTTCCCCTTAAATTTACGGGTGTGGCTATGTGAGTGCTCCCTTTCTTACTTATGCCTATTTTTACCATCCCCTGGCCACCCATAAAGAAGATTTTGATTTGGTTCGATGGGCAATGTGAACGCTTTCATTTTAGAGCGCTTTTCATACATTAGGCCCAGCAACCCATGTCATTGTGTGATGCAAGGCCGTCTTTAAGGCAGGGCAAAAGGGGCAGCTGCCCTGGGCCCCATCATTGTTGTGGGGCCCAAAGAGCCTGCCTCATACTTGCCAACTATCCCAGGTTAAATACCCTTGTCCCTTGAAGTTTTTAGTCCCATCCTGTGTCCCGATATCTCAGTGTGAAAACTGCTACTAATGCTTCCCAGCTCTGCCCTATTGTTGTGTACAGATGACTCACCTGCAGATCCCGTGTTTACATGTAAATTACCGACATTCATATGTAAATAGCCGCAAAACGATATGTAAATAAAGGCGGCATTCATATGTATATCATTCCTCCTTGAGGTCATATCCACCATCACCATAGGTATGCGCACAGGGTGTGCCGGGTGTGCATGGGCACACCCTAATCACCCCATCTGCGTTAGCATTATCCAGGAGCAGCACCAGGTAGGTGGTTGGGGGTGCCAGTGTAAATGCCCCTATTATATTAAAGTCTAGGTTCAACTTTAGGAACACGTTACACCATTATTTAGGGTGTACCATAATATGCTCCCAATCTACTGCCTCCCACCACCAGAGCGCCCTTCCTTCGACAGAAGGTGGCATTTATGTGTGTTTGAACTTTGGGGTGCACGCCCTAATGCAATAGGCTGCGCACACCTATGACCATTACCTATACTGAATGCTGCCCACTGGGGAGGTCAAGGGGCATGCGTAAATGTCCTGCCTGCAACTGTGGTTATTAAGCTTAACATCAGCCTGTTCTGCAAAGGTAAGCAAATTGGTGGGGGGGGGTAACCTCTGGCAACCAGTCAGCAAGTGGTAATGATACAATGTAACCTCTGGCAACCAATCGCTGCCTAATCTGATTCAGTAAACTGATTTTGAAGTCTAACCAGGGCCGTTTTTAAGGCAGGGCAAAAGGGGCAGCTGCCCTGGGCCCTGTCATTGTTGTGGGGCCCAAAGCAGCTGCCTCATACTGGCCAACTATCCTGGTTTAAATTACCTCGCCCCTTGAGGTTTTAGTCCTGTGCTGTGTCCCAATATCTCAGTGTGAAGTGCTGCTACTAATGCTAATGCTGCCCAGCTCTGTCATATTGTTGTGTACAGATGACTCACCTGCAGACCCTGCGTTCACATGTAAATTACCGGCATTCACATGTAAATAGCGATGGCCGGCTGCATTGATATGTATATCATGCCCCCCTGAGGTCATGTCCACAGTAATCTCTAGCAATCAATCAACAAGCAGAAATCATGTGCTGTAACCTCTAGCAACTGACCAGTGAGCCGTAATGTGTTCTGTAACCTCTAGCAACCAGTCAGTGAGCGGTAATGATACACTGTAACCTCTGGCAACTAATCGCAATCGCTGCCTGATCTGATTCAGTAAACTGATTTTGAAGTCTAACTGCTATTTATTGTGTGTCTCAGAGCAGGTGGAGAGTGAAATTGCATGGGGGGGGGGGGAGAAAATGTTTGCCCAGGGTCCAATCAGTATTAACCACTTCAATACCGGCCATTGTCATATGACGCCCACAAGGTGGATCTCCCATCCTGGGTGGGCGTCATATGACGTCCTCGGATTCCCGGCCGCCTGGGGGGTGCGCGCGCGCCGCCGCCGGCGGCGCGCCCGCGGCATCGCTCTGGACCCGGTGCGAGTGCCCGGCGTCCGCGATGTCCGCCGAGCACCCGCGATTGCCCGTTAAAACAACGGGACCGCGCGGGACCGTGGAGCTGTGTGTGTAAACACACAGCTCCACGTCCTGTCAGCGGAGAGGAGACCGATCATGTGATCCCAGTACGGAGGAACACTGATCGGTCTTCTCCCCTTGAGTCCCCTCCCCCCACAGTTAGAATCACTTCTATAGGGAACACATTAACCCCTGCAGCGCCCCCTAGTGTTAACCCCTTCCCTGCCAGTCACATTTACACAGTAATCAATGCAATTTTATAGCAACGATCGCTGTGTAAATGTGAATGGTTCCAAAAATGTGTCAAAAGTGTCTGAAGTGTCCGCCGCAATGTCGCAGTCACGAAAAAAAAAAAATCGCAGATCGCCGCCATTACTAGTAAAAAAAAAAAAAAAAAAAATTCAATACATCTATCCCCTTTTTTGTAGACGCTATAACTTTTGTGCAAACCAATCAATTTTACCAAAAATATGTAGAAGAATACGTATCGGCTAAACTGAGGAAAAAAAAATGGGATATTTATTATAGCAAAAAGTAAAAAATATTGTGTTTTTTTTCAAAATTGTCGCTCTTCTTTTGTTTATAGCGCAAAAAATAAAAACCGCAGAGGTGATCAAATACCACCAAAAGAAAGCTCTATTTGTGGGAAAAAAAGGACGTCAATTTTGTTTGGGTGTAACGTCGCACGACCGCGCAATTGTTAGTTAAAGCGACGCAGTGCCGAATCGCAAAAAGTGCTCTGGTAAGGAAGGGTAAAAAATGGCCCGGTGCTGAAGCGGTTAAAGACGGCCCTGGTGTGATGTCCCTTACATAACAGTGTCCTTCATATGGGCTCACCTCTGGCAGAATGAACAGTCCACAGTGCTGCAAACAGTACAATGTTGATCAAAGTAAATGCCAAAATTAGATATAGAAGACTTTTGCCAATGTGTCTTTTGGTACCTGCAAAACAAAAAAAAAAATAGAAAGAAAAAAAACTTCAGAAACACATTATAGTGGCACAACAAGACACACATGGAGGGTTCTTTCCGAAAGAATGGACTTGTAGAGCGTCTGTCAACTTTTTCACAGCTGTCCTCATTAACCACTTCAGCCCCGGACCAATTGGCAGCCAAAGGACCCTTTTTGCGATTCGGCACTGCGTCGCTTTAACTGACAATTGCGCGGTCATGCGACGTGGCTCCCAAACAAAATTGGCGTCCTTTTTTCCCCACAAATAGAGCTTTTTTTTCGGTGGTATATGATCGCCCCTGCGATTTTTATTTTTTGCGCTATAAACAAAAATAGAGCGACAATTTTGAAAAAAATTCAATATTTTTTGCTATAATAAATATCCCCAAAAAATATATAAAAAAACATTTTTTTTTCCTCAGTTTAGGCCGATACGTATTCTTCTACATATTTTTGGTAAACAAAAAAATCGCAATTAGCGATTATTGATTGGTTTGCGCAAAAGTTATAGCGTTTACAAAATAGGGGATAGTTTTATAGCATTTTTATTAATATTTTTTTTTTTTTACTAGTAATGGCGGCGATCAGCGGTTTTTATTGTGACTGCGACATTATGCCGGACACATCGGACATTTTTGACACATTTTTGGGACCATTGTCATTTATACAGCAATCAGTGCTATTTAAATGCATTGATTCCTGTATAAATGACACTGGCAGTGAAAGAGTTAACCACTAGGGGGAGGGGAGGGGTTATGGGCTGTGACGTGTGTGTTTTTTTACATTAGGGGGCGTGGCTGTACGTCTCACATCATTGATCGGCTTTCCCGATGACCGGGAACAGCCAATCAATGACAGGCAGAGTAGGAAGCGCGGGGAGAGGTTTGTTTACACAGACCTCTCCCCGTTCTTCAGCTCTGTGACCCGATCGCGGGACACCAGCGGCGATTGGGTCCGCTGGTCCCGCGGCCGTGGTCACGGAGCTCCCGACCGGGTCGCGAGCGCGACCCCGGCTAGGCTTTTAAAGGGCTTTTAAAGGTTTTGCCTAGCCGTGCCATTCTGCTGACGTACATCGGCGTGAGGCGGTCGGGAAGCGGTTAAGGAGGTTTATACTCGCTTCCAGCTTTTTCTTTTTTTTTTTGACTGATGTGAAAGTGACAGAAATCTTCCTACTTCCTTCATATTTTATGGGTGTCGGAAAGAAGAGAAATGAGGGGAAAATCCTCTAAACAGCCCTCAGGCAGCAAAAATAAGAAATTTTTAGTTAAAGTGGTTGTAAACCCTCACATATACCCAGTGAAGTCACTGGCCTCAGGTGATACATAAAGATGAAACAGATCCTACTACATAAGTTGTACTGGTTTATGTGCAGTATTCTATCCTCTACAGGCGTTTAAAGTGATGCATTTTTAAAGCTTGTCTGAGCTGTCAGAAAAAAAGGGGGCGGGGAGCTGAAGTTACACTCTGCAGAGCTCAGTGAGGAGAGCTCTGAGAGCTGATTGGAGGGAAGAGACACATCCCCCTCCACACAGCACACAGGAACAGAGCTGAGGCTGTCAATCTGCTGGGGGTGCACCCCCACCGTGACCTTTTTTCTCTTGGTGTCAGACGTGACTCATGCTGATAGCACAGGAAGGAGGCAGCAGACAGAAATGACACTTAGTGCTCTGGATTGAGAGATACAAACTTTAGAGCAGTGGTCTCCAAACTGTGGCCCGGAGGTTGGATGTGACCCTTTGCTGGCCTTTATCCGGCCCTTGGGGCACTGTTCCTCTCACTGATACGAGACACTATTCCTCCCAATGACGCCAACGCCGGGTGACTATTCCTCCCAATGACGCCAACGCCGGGTGACTATTCCTCCCAATGACATGAATGTCCAGCCCCACTAAAGCCCCACTGAGGACCCCACTTCATCAGGGCTTAACAAGATTGGACAAAAGGGAATCAGGACAGTAGGAGGTGAGTATCTTCACAGAAATTGCACCATCAACATGATCACCTCCTATGTTGGGACTCCCGTTTGTTCAGTTATGCGGCGTACACACGATCGGACTTTCTGGCAGACTAGGTCCGGCGGATCGGAATCCGTCGGACAATTTGACCGTGTGTGGGCTCCAGCAGACTTTTTTTCCCCAAAAGTCCAACGGACCTAGAAATAAAACATGTTTCAAATCTTTCTGGAGTCCGGTAGAAAAGTCTGGTCATCTGTGTGCTAGTCCGACGGACGAAAACCGACGCTAGGGCAGCTATTGGCTACTGGCTATGAACTTCCTTATTCTAGTGCGGTCGTACGTCATCACGGTCAAATCCGTCGGACTTTGGTGTGCTTGTGTGTGGCCAAGTCCGTTCGGAAAGTACGTCGGAACTCCGCCGAAAGTCCGTTGGGAAGACCGTCGGACCTAGTCCGTCGAAAAGTCCGCTCGTGTGTACGCGGCATTAGAGTCTAGGTACGATCTTTGTTGTGTACTTACATTGGCACAATATAAGTAAGTATATCTCATACCTAATGCCGCGTACACACGGTCAGAATTTCCGATGGGAGCTTTTCATCGGATTTTCTGACCGTGTATATGCCCATCGGTCTTTTTCTGTCGGAATTTTGCGACGGACTTTGGATTGAGAACCTGTTCTTAATTTTTCCGACGGAAAACCTTTCTATCGGATTTTCCGATCGTGTGTATGCAATTCCGACACGCAAAATTCCGCCGCATGCTCGGAAACAATTTGACGCATGCTCGGAAGCATTAAACTTCCCTTTTATAGTGCCATGCAACGTGTTGTATGCCGTGGTGTTCTTGACCGTCGGAATTTGGTGTGACCGTGTGTAGGCAAGACAGTTTGAGCGAAATTCCGTCGGAAATTCCGACGGGAAAACCATCAGAGCTTTTTCCGACGAGAATTCCGACCGTGTGTACGCGGCATAAGAGATTGGGCAAGTTTTAGTAGTTGAACTACCACATTGATCGCCACAATCTTCTAAGCCCAGTGTCTTTTACACAGTATCCATAGGGGGTTGCTTGCTAGGCACCTGTCATGAAGATCCTGCCAGAAATCTAAACCCGGGCCGTCCTGGCCCTCAGATTCCATTGCGCATGCGCATGCGCGCCCGGGCGCGGGCACGTGCACAACCGCGCACAGGGAGACGGGCGCGCGCCCTAGTTAGCACCAGCCGGCCTATTTAAGCCTGACTTGAGCAGACGGTCTTTGCTGTCTGCTCTACAGCGTTGTGGTGTAGTAAAGAGAAACCTGATCCTGTTATACCTGTTCCTTTGACCCGGCTTGCCATTAAGACTATCCTGCTTTCTGCCTGTACCCGACCCCGGCTTCCAGTGACCATCCTCCTGCCTGATCCATTGTACCTTGCTCTAGTTCAGATTCATTACCTGACTTTTGATGAACTTTGGTTCCTTGTTCAGCCTTGTCCAGTCTGCAGTCTGACCCTCTGTAACGAGCCTGTTCACCTGTTGGTTCCAGTCCAGTCCGTGGTTCCGTTTCCTGTGTCCAGTTCCTGTCAGCTCTGCTATCCAAGCTTACCTGTGAACCTGTTTGCCAAGCCATTGTCCAGTTCCTGTCAGCTCTGCTATCCAAGCTTACCTGTGAACCTGTTTGCCAAGCCATTGTCCAGTTCCTGTCAGCTCTGCTATCCAGTTTACCTGTGAGCCTGCTTCCCGTGATCCTGCCAGCTCCGCTATCCAGTTTACCTGTGAGCCTGCTTCCTGTGATCCTGCCAGCTCCGCTATCCGGTTTACCTGTGAGCCTGCTTCCTGTGATCCTGCCAGCTCTGCTATCCAGTTTACCTGTGAGCCTGCTTCCTGTGATCCTGCCAGCTCCGCTATCCGTTTACCTGTGAGCCTGCTTCCTGTGATCCTGCCAGCTCTGCTATCCAGTTTACCTGTGAGCCTGCTTCCTGTGATCCTGCCAGCTCCGCTATCCGGTTTACCTGTGAGCCTGCTTCCTGTGATCCTGCCAGCTCTGCTATCCAGTTTACCTGTGAGCCTGCTTCCTGTGATCCTGCCAGCTCTGCTATCCAGTTTACCTGTGAGCCTGCTTCCTGTGATCCTGCCAGCTCCGCTATCCAGTTTACCTGTGAGCCTGCTTCCTGTGATCCTGCCAGCTCTGCTATCCAGTTTACCTGTGAGCCTGCTTCCTGTGATCCTGCCAGCTCTGTTATCCAGTTACCTGTGAGCCTGCTTCTCAGAGATCCTGCCTGCTCAGCTAACCTGTTTCCTTCCCACCGGTCTGTTGATCCTGCCAGGCACCCGTGCTCCTCCTCACTCCTGTCTCTCCTGTTCCCACACCAGGGGACCAGGAGTGGGAGACGCAAGGGAGGCCTCTCCCTGCAATCTCGGGCTCGCACCACCAGGTACGTGACAGTAGCAGACAGCCATGTCTGAGCCCGAGCAGGGAGCCCCCGCCATGGAGGGGCTATGCCAACACCTGGCAGGTCTGACCGAAGCGGTGAAGAACCTCCAGCAGGGTTACACCCGGCTGGAGGAACGGGTACTGGCCCTGTCTGGTCCATCCAGTACCCAAGGAACTCCTCACCCAGCAATACCCCCAACGGGGCCTGCACCTACCCAGACTATAGTGATGCTACCACCTGAGCCCAAGGTACCTACCCCAGAGAAATTTACGGGTGCCCGTGGTAGCTTCAGAACTTTCCGTAACTCTTGTGAACTCCATTTTGCCCTGCAACCCAGGACTTTCTCTTTAGAGACCACCAAGGTGGGTTTTGTGATAGCCCTATTGACTGGGGATCCCCAAATCTGGGCCCACCGTCTCGTGGAACAAAAGGATGCAGCATTGACCAGTCTCTCCACCTTTTTTGATGCCATGGCGCAGCTTTATGAGGACCCCCAACTCTCAACCACTGCGGAGGCCGCCTTACGTTCTCTCCAACAGGGTCGAAGACCAGCAGAGGACTATGTGGCTGAGTTCAGGCGTTGGGGTGCCGACACCGACTGGAACGATGCTGCCCTCCGTCACCAATTCCGCATGGGCCTCTCAGACGCACTCAAAGACGAGCTCGCCAGAGTGGGGGTACCCCAGACCCTGAATTCCCTCATAGACCTAAGCATCCAAATTGACCGGCGCCTACGGGAGCGTAGGGCCGAACGAACTTTGGGGTCCCCAAAACCTACCTGGATGCTCCCCAGGGGTCCAAGTCATTTCCGCACTGTTCCCCCTGTTAAACCTACTCATCCCTCTTCAGCATCAGAACCCATGCAACTTGGACTCCTGCGGCCTTCTCTCACCCCAGCAGAACGCCAGAGACGCCGCAGCAACAATCTGTGCCTGTATTGCGGAGAGCCTGGTCATTATGTCCGGAACTGCCCGGCTAAACTCCGTAAGTTCCCTACTATTCTCTCCAGTTATGTGGATCCTGTGACCGGGGTTTCATCTCATCTTGCCCTTTCTGTCTCCTTCCAGTTCTCAGGAAGGACCCTACAAACCACAGCTATCATTGACTCTGGTGCCTGTAGTTGCTTTATGGACTCTGCTTTTGCTGCCCGGCATCGAATTCCTCTCCGTCTGAGAGAACAAGGCCTGTCTGTCCACCTGGCAGATGGATCTACCATCAAATCTGGCCCAGTGACTCAGGAGACTGCCCCGCTGCACACAGTGATCTCAGAGTCACATCAAGAACTGTTATGTTTGGACATAATTTCTTCCCCCTTGTTTCCAGTCATTCTAGGGATCCCCTGGCTGCAAGCACACAACCCGGTCATCAACTGGTCCACAGGAGAGGTGGCCTTTTCTTCTCCCTACTGCCAAAGGTCCTGCGGCTTCTTGGTCCCCGCAGGACCCTCTGCTCTGCTCTGCCTCGAAAACGAGGCAGGTCTACGCCAGTCCATCCCTGAAGTCTACCATGCTTACCTGGATGTGTTTAGCAAACAAAGGGCAGATGTGCTGCCACCCCATAGGCCCTATGACTGTCCCATTGAACTTCTTCCCGGGGCCAAGATTCCTTTCGGTAGGGTCTTTCCATTAACAGAGGTGGAGCAGGGAAAATTAAAGGACTATATAGATGATAACCTGAAAAAAGGGTTTATCCGCCCGTCTACGTCTCCTGCAGGTGCAGGAATATTTTTTGTAGAGAAGAAGGACCATTCTCTCAGACCCTGTGTGGACTACCGTGCCCTAAACGAGGTCACAGTTAAAAATCGCTACCCCGCTTCCCCTGGTACCTGAACTGTTTCGGAGGCTTGGCACGGCCTCCATCTTTTCTAAACTGGACCTCAGAGGGGCATACAATTTAATACGTATAAAGGATGGGGACGAATGGAAGACGGCATTTCGGTCTCGATTTGGGCACTTCGAGTACCTGGTGATGCCGTTTGGACTCTGTAACGCCCCCGCTACCTTCCAGTCCTTCATAAATGATGTGCTTCGGGACTTCCTTGATGTTTTTGCTGTTGTTTATCTTGATGACATACTAATTTTCTCTTCCTCCCTAGAGCTGCATCGTGGACATGTTAAAAGTGTGTTGGGCCGTCTTCGGCAACATGGCCTTTATGCCAAGGCAGAAAAGTGTCTCTTTGAGGTAGAAAGCATACCCTTCCTAGGTCTGATCATCTCCAGTAGAGGCATCCGGATGGATCCCCAGAAAATCTCAGCCATCCTGGACTGGCCAGTTCCTGCAGATAAAAAGGGGATCCAGCGATTCATTGGCTTCGCCAATTTTTATCGCAAATTCATCAAGGGATTCTCGGCCATAGTGACGCCCATTACTCAACTCACCAAGCAAGGTACCCGTTTTCATTGGTCCCCTGAGGCCCAAGGGGCCTTTGAGGCCCTCAAGGGGCTCTTTACCTCAGCTCCTATCCTGAAGCATCCAGATCCTTCTCTGCCCTTTGTCCTCGAGGTGGATGCTTCAGAGATAGCTGTAGGGGCCATCCTGTCCCAGAGACAGGGCATCAAAGCCCTGCTACACCCCGTGGCATTCTTCTCACGGAAATTGTCCCCAGCCGAGAAGAACTACGATGTGGGGGATCGGGAATTACTGGCCATAAAGACCGCCCTCGAGGAGTGGCGTTACCTGCTAGAAGAACTACGATGTGGGGGATCGGGAATTACTGGCCATAAAGACCGCCCTCGAGGAATGGCGTTACCTGCTAGAAGGGGCTATTCACCCAATCCTGATCTTCACAGATCACAAGAATCTAGAGTACTTAAAAACTGCCAAGAGGTTAAAACCTAGACAGGCCCGTTGGGCCTTATTTTTCTCTCGTTTTACTTTTCACGTGACATATCGTCCGGGTTCCAAAAATGCGAAGCCGGACGCTCTGTCTCGTATGTATCACAAATCCCAGGATGGTTCCCCTCCAGACACTATCCTTGCCCCTGGAAACTTTCTCCTGCTACAGGAAGACCTACGGTCCCAGCTCAGGCGGGCTTCCAGTGGCCTCTTACCCACTCCCGGTCCTGGGTTGCAGGCCAAGGATGGGCTATTGTGGCATGGGGATAAGATTTTCATTCCCGAGGGTCTGCGGGTAACCGTCCTGGAATTGTGCCATGATCACAAGCTTGCTGGACACTTTGGTGTCACCAAGACCACTGAATTGGTACAACGTACCTTCTGGTGGCCCCAGCTAAGGGAAGACTGCAGGAAATTTGTGGAAACATGTACTGTGTGTATTCGGAGCAAAAGTCACAGAACCAAAGCCTGGGGCTTACTCAAGCCATTACCAGTCCCAGATCGCCCCTGGAAAATGCTGTCCATAGATTTCATTGTGGAACTGCCCCCAGCAGAGGACCACACTACGATCTTCGTGATAGTTGATCGTCTGTCAAAAATGGCACACTTTGTTCCCATGAAGGGTACCCCTTCTGCCTCAGAAACCGCACAAGTGTTCATCCGAGAAATCATCAGACTCCATGGGGTACCAGCCAACATAGTGTCCGACCGAGGGGTACAATTCACCTCTCGGTTCTGGAAATCACTCTGCAAGGCCCTCAACATTGAGCTATCGTTTTCTTCCGCTTATCACCCTCAAACCAATGGGCAGACCGAAAGAACCAATCAGACTCTGGAACAATATCTTCGATGCTTTTCTTCCTTCTCCCAAGACGATTGGATCTCTCTGTTGCCGGTTGCCGAGTTTGCATATAACAATGCTATCCACTCGGCCACCCAACAGACACCTTTCTTCGCCAACTATGGCTTTCACCCCTCATTCCTGCCCAATTCTCTTCCTGAATGTACTGTGCCCGCAGTCCAGGAGAAGATTGACTTCTTTGCTTCCAATAACCAACTCCTGCAGGATACCATGGCTCGGACCCAGGAACATAACAAAACAGTCTTTGACCGAAAGAGGCGTGGAGAATTGATACTGGCACCAGGTGACACAGTGTGGCTCTCCACCTTGAACCTGAAGTTGGCTTGTCCCTCAAAGAAACTGGGCCCTAAGTTCTTGGGTCCCTTTCCAGTCAAACGAAAGATTAATGAAGTAGCCTATGAGTTGGAACTTCCTGATTCCCTCAAGGTCCATCCAGTCTTTCATGTTTCCCTGTTAAAACCTTCCACTTCCAACCCCTTTCCCAACAGAAGGACGGTACCCCCAGATCCAGTCTTGGTAGATGGCGAGGAGGAATATGAGGTAGAGGCCATACTAAATGTTAGAAAAAGGAGAAATCAGAACCAGTTCTTAATCAAATGGAAAGGATATGGTCCTGAAGAGAATTCCTGGGAGCCCGAGTGTAATATCCATGCTAAGAGTCTAGTTCAAGCCTTCAAAAGAGCTCATCCTGAGAGATTTGCCCAGAGGGGCACCCGGAGGTTGCCCCTAGGAGGGGGGCAATGTCATGAAGATCCTGCCAGAAATCTAAACCCGGGCCGTCCTGGCCCTCAGATTCCATTGCGCATGCGCATGCGCGCCCGGGCACGTGCACAACCGCGCACAGGGAGACGGGCGCGCGCCCTAGTTAGCACCAGCCGGCCTATTTAAGCCTGACTTGAGCAGACGGTCTTTGCTGTCTGCTCTACAGCGTTGTGGTGTAGTAAAGAGAAACCTGATCCTGTTATACCTGTTCCTTTGACCCGGCTTGCCATTAAGACTATCCTGCTTTCTGCCTGTACCCGACCCCGGCTTCCAGTGACCATCCTCCTGCCTGATCCATTGTACCCTGCCCTGGTTCAGATCTATTACCTGACTTTTGATGAACTTTGGTTCCTTGTTCAGCCTTGTCCAGTCTGCAGTCTGACCCTCTGTAACGAGCCTGTTCACCTGTTGGTTCCAGTCCAGTCCGTGGTTCCGTTTCCTGTGTCCAGTTCCTGTCAGCTCTGCTATCCAAGCTTACCTGTGAACCTGTTTGCCAAGCCATTGTCCAGTTCCTGTCAGCTCTGCTATCCAAGCTTACCTGTGAACCTGTTTGCCAAGCCATTGTCCAGTTCCTGTCAGCTCTGCTATCCAAGTTTACCTGTGAGCCTGCTTCCCGTGATCCTGCCAGCTCCGCTATCCAGTTTACCTGTGAGCCTGCTTCCTGTGATCCTGCCAGCTCCGCTATCCGGTTTACCTGTGAGCCTGCTTCCTGTGATCCTGCCAGCTCTGCTATCCAGTTTACCTGTGAGCCTGCTTCCTGTGATCCTGCCAGCTCCGCTATCCGGTTTACCTGTGAGCCTGCTTCCTGTGATCCTGCCAGCTCTGCTATCCAGTTTACCTGTGAGCCTGCTTCCTGTGATCCTGCCAGCTCCGCTATCCGGTTTACCTGTGAGCCTGCTTCCTGTGATCCTGCCAGCTCTGCTATCCAGTTTACCTGTGAGCCTGCTTCCTGTGATCCTGCCAGCTCTGCTATCCAGTTTACCTGTGAGCCTGCTTCCTGTGATCCTGCCAGCTCCGCTATCCAGTTTACCTGTGAGCCTGCTTCCTGTGATCCTGCCAGCTCTGCTATCCAGTTTACCTGTGAGCCTGCTTCCTGTGATCCTGCCAGCTCTGTTATCCAGTTACCTGTGAGCCTGCTTCTCAGAGATCCTGCCTGCTCAGCTAACCTGTTTCCTTCTCACCGGTCTGTTGATCCTGCCAGGCACCCGTGCTCCTCCTCACTCCTGTCTCTCCTGTTCCCACACCAGGGGACCAGGAGTGGGAGACGCAAGGGAGGCCTCTCCCTGCAATCTCGGGCTCGCACCACCAGGTACGTGACAGCACCACTGCCATCACAAAACGTTCTGTATTTTTTCTACAAATACAAGACTGTCTCTGCTTGGATGAGGTAGTGGGGTGGTGACATCATAATCTGCACCTCATCCAATCAGGGAACACCTTGTGTTAATTGAAAAACGCAAGGTGTTCTGTGAATGGTGGCAGCGTAGACTGAGGGACCCTCTTTGGCCACTATGCAGAAGGGCAGCCACTCAGCAGTGGATCCAGAAGATTGCGGCAGTCACTGTAGTATCCGTGACCACAGAGATTTCCAACTGAGAAGATGAAATGTAATGACCTGACCACAATACTGAATTTAGAAGGCACCACAGACAGTGAGGTATCGGATAACCTTGGTCAGGTTTCTTTGACTTAATAGCACTCCTGCTCTTCCAACCCTTCACTCCCCCTCCCTCTGTGAGAGCGGTGGTCTACCCCCAGCAGGTCAACACCCCCTCTCTACAGTGACAAATACTATGCTCCAATCAGCAATGATCAGGCTTCAGGCTGATTGGAGCACAATGTGCAGAGGGTGTGTCAGATTGGTAGGGATAATCCATTGCTCATACAGAAGGGGCAGAGGTCCTCATCTTCAGCAGGATACTGGGGTGGGGGAGTCTGGGGTAGTGCGGGGGCATTATTAAGTCACAAATAAAAGAAAGACTATTACAGATGTAATTATTTATTTTTCCTGACTTGGTCTAGGCTGTAAAAGCTCCGGGGCTACAACTGAGCTTTACATTTCCTCAACCAAGAATTCCCCGGTTCTTACCATATCTTGATAAATCCTGCAGAATTTCTGGTTTGGGTTTGGAAAGGACAAATTCAAGGTGTTCTTCTTCCACCGTAATTTCTCTCATTGGGCAGATGAAAATGTCTTTATTACTCCGTTGGGTTTTTGATACGATCTATAAAAGAGAAAAATCACATAGGAATGAATGGGATTTCCACATGAAAATGCATGTCTGTTCATGGGAAGAAAATGGACATCAGTGAAAAGACACTTATGAGTAAAACACATATCTCCAACCATAACCATAAACTGGGCTCTCCCATTTATCATGTAGTCCAGTGCCCTGAGAGAAAAATGGGGGCAAACACCAAGGGCAGTGGGTAAGTGGGGGGTCCAGGCTGCATTTGAGGTCCGTTTTGGGGTATGATAGATGAAAGATGAGATAACCTACACAGGATCTTTAGTATAATAGTACATGTTTACTTTAAAAAGACCCCATCGCTTCAGCAATTCAGGCATTCCAACTGACCCACGGATACTGACCTCTCCAATGATCTCGCACTATTGTCTCCTCCATCATAGCCAACCCAACATACTCAGTGCTTTGGGGTATGGAGGTGTATGTGTCTCCCCCCATTAGACAGTATATGAACCTAGCAACCAATCACAGGGCTATAAAAGATGGATAAACCTCATTTATCCCTGTAGGCTCCAACACCAGGTTTGGGTAGTGGCTGCAACGGAGTAATGAGCAGTGGGGTAGAACTGGAGAAGCAAGTATTGGTGGGTCAATGGCCTTGAATGGCCTTGAATGGGAAATGGGAAAGTGAACTCTATGATTGATAAATAAACCTGCCCTTGAAGTGGACCTCTCCAGCACTGCAAATGCTCAGTAAGTCTAGGGGTAGAAGAATAAAGTGTAATGCCCCATACACACGGTCAGAAATTCCGACCACAAAATCCGTCGGATTTTTTGTCCGACACTGGTGTTGCATACACGCGGTCGGACAAAGTTTCGGAAAATCCGATCATTCTGAACGTGGTGACGTTCGTTGCGTACGACGGAACTACGTAGAGGCTATTAGCCAATAGGTTTGGTCTCCTAATTTGATCTGAGAATGCGTGGCACTTTGTCCGTCGGAATTCTCTACACACTATCGGAACAAGTCTGATCGGATTTTGTTGTTGGAAAATTTGAGAGCAGGATCTCAAATTTTTTCAGTCGTAAAAAGTCCGATGGAGCCCACACACGGTCGGATTTTCCGACAACATGGTCCGATCGGACATTTTCCGTCGGAATTTCCGACCGTGTGTACGGGGCATAATACTTACCTTTTTCCTCACCCTGGTGGGCTCCAGTGCTCTCCTCTTCTATCCAACGCTCCAGATTGTGGTCAGGCCCTCTCCATCCTGACATGCAATCCAAGGTCTTGCACTGTACTTGATGACATCAGCAGTGGACCACTGGCCAGAGCACCAAGAAGTAATGCCCTGTACACACCATTCGATTTTCCGACAACAAAATCCATGTTTTTTTTTTTTTTCCGACGGATGTTGGCTCAAACTTGTCTTGCATACACACAGTCACACAAATTTTGTCGGAAATTCCAAACGTCAAGAACGCGGTGACTTACAACGCGTACGACGAGCCAAGAAAAATTAAGCATGCGTGGAACTTTGTGCGTCGGAATTGTTTACAGATTGTGATCTGAATTTACAACAACGGATTTTGTTGTCGGAAAATTTGAGATCCAGATCTCAAATTTTGTGTGACGGAAATTCCAATAGAAAATGTCCGATGGAGCCTACACACGGTCAGAATTTCCGACAACGAGCTCCCATGGAACATTTTCCATCAGAAAATCCTATCGGGTGTACGGGGCATAAAGGCTCTGGTGGATCGGTTGCACAGTTGGGAGCAAGTTTGCCAGAGCGTGGACTTACATAGTTACGTACAGTAATTAGTCTGGTTGAAAAAAGACACAAGTCCATCTAGTTCAACCAATAAAAAGAAAAAAAAAAGGTAAGAAAAAAAATCAAAGACTAAGGCTGCATTCACACCTTTCAGGCAGAAAATCGCACGAATTGCGGCGTTTTTTCGCGGCGTTTTTTACCGCGATTTGCGGCGTTTTTTTACCGCGATTCGCGGCGTTTTTTACCGCGTTTTGCCGCGAATTTTCTGCAGAGCAAAAGGTCACCAATGTAAAAAGAATAAAAACGTCCAAATCTGCCCGATTCGCGCGACAAAAAAGGGTCCGGAACTTGTTTGAGCTTCAGGCGTAGGGCTTCAGGCGTTTTGGAGTGGAGATGTGAACCATCTCCATAGAGAATAATGTATTTTTTCCCCTCTAGCTTTTGTAGCTTCAGGCTTCAAGCTACAAAACGCCCAGGTGTGAATGCAGCCTAAGATAAGTATTTCACTTTAACCATCACCCCTAGACCTAATGATAATTTAACCCTTTTCATGGGGGAGGAACAACTGGAAGGGGTATTTTTTTTTCTGCCATAAGTATTGCATGGAGAAAACTGTAGCTCTAATGCCCCGAAATTCCGACGGAAAATGTCCGATTTGTCCGGATCGGGCTCCATCGGACTTTTTCCATCGGAATTTCCGACAGAAAAAATTTGAGATCCTGCTCCCAAATTTTCCGACAACAAAATCCGATCAGACTTTTTCGTGTGTAGAGAATTCCGACGGACAAAGTGCCACGCATGCTCAGATCAAATTACGAGACCAAAGCTATTGGCTACTAGCCTCTACGTAGTTCCGTCGTACGCAACAAACGTCACCAGGTTCAGAATGATCGGATTTTTCCGACCGTGTGTATGCAACACCAGCGTCGGAAAAAATCTGACGGATTTTGTGGTCGGGATTTCCGACCGTGTGTACGGGGGCTAATAGATACCCCATCAGCTTTCCATCACTTCCAATACAAATTAAATGATCTATTCATAATCATTGTCCAAAATACATTTTTATCGATGTATAGACATCTAAATACGCAAACCAGCAAAAAATAAAAGACACTACTAACACACAAAACCAAAAACACACCAGCAATTTTTTACAAAGAAAACCGTATAGAGATCAGAGCAACCGCATTCAATCATTATTCTAGATAATAAGATAGTTCTCATGCCGCGTACACACGATCGGAATTCTCGTCGGAAAAAGCTCTGATGGTTTTCCTGACGGAATTCCGCTCAAACTGTCTTGCCTACACACAGTCACACCAAATTCCAACCGTCAAGAACGCGGTGACGTACAACATTTTTTATTTTGTTATAAAACATTTAAATAGGTAATTTTTGTCCGTCATTGATGTACGCTGATGAGGCGGCAGTGACAGGCACCGATAGGGGGCAGTCATGGGCACTGATGGGTGGCAGTGATGGGCACTGATGGGTTACACTGATAGGCAGCACTTTTAGGTGGCACTGATTGGCAGCACTTGTGGGCATTGATAGGTGGCACTTGTGGTCATTGACAGGTGGCACTTATGGGCATTGACAGGTGGCACTTGTGGGCATTACATAAGGGCATAATTGCCTCTGACTTTTCGGGACCGATGTCCCTTTAAGATGAGCCGGTGATCAGCTTTTTTCTTTCTCCTCCGCTGTCAGCGTGAGGAGAAAAAAAAAAAAACGATCACCGAGCTTTTGTTTTGATCATGTGATCAGCTGCCATTGGCTGACAGCTGATCACATGGTAAGGGCCCGCCCCTTGATCACCCAAGTCTCAGTGACTCAGTGATCACAGCGCGCTCCGCAGAGAGCGTGCACAGGGGAGGACGTCGTATGACGGCCTCCCGGGATTTGAGATCCGCGCTGTGGCCGTCATTCGGCCATATCGCGGATGTCAAGTGGTTAAACTTCCCGGTTTTATCCGTTCCCAAAAACATTATTTTTTTCATCCTGACGGGAGCAAAATTAACAATTGCCAAGGCCTGGAAATCACCATCGGTTTCCTTCAACATGGCAAAAAGAAAGATATCATGGATAATGACCCAAGAGAAGATAGTATTCTACTCGACAAAAGAATGAAATTTGAAGCCATATGTGAACCTTGGGCAAACTACACCCATGCCCCCCTGATCACTGCCGGGTAAACATAAGATACCCTTACCTGTTATTCCTCCTCCTATGGGTTCTCCGGGAATGGTCACTATTCTTCACTACCCTTTCTTCCCACCTCCCCCCCCTCCCCTTTCCCTCTCCCCCTCACATCTTATTATAGATATTGATTTAGTTCTTATTTCTTTTATGAATCTTGTTCTTTTATATAGCAGTTCATCTTCCTTATTGAATGACAACTATTGCTCCAATACTTTGATTACCGTATTTATCGGCATATAACACGCCCTTTTTTCCCCTTAAAATCAGGGAAAATCGTGGGTGCGTGTTATATGCCGATCCCCCCGCCGATTGTCAGCCTTTCTCGCGGCTTTCGGCCACTCTCGCCAACTTTCGGCCGCTTTCAGCCGTCCTCGCTGGCTTTCAGAGCGAGGAAAGAGCGGCTGAGAACAGCCGAGAGCTGCCGAGAACGGCCAAAAGAGGCCGAAAGCTGTCGAGATACACAGGACATCCGGCTCTGTATCTCGGCGGCGCCATTTTTAAACATAAATGACACTGAGGCAAGGCTGCAATGACAAGGCTGCAGATGGGCGCTGACAAGGCTGCAGATGGGTGCTGACAAGGCTGCAGATGGGTGCTGACAAGGCTGCAGATGGATGCTGACAAGGCTGCAGATGGGTGCTGACAAGGCTGCAGATGGGTGCTGACAAGGCTGCAGATGGGTGCTGACAAGGCTGCAGATGGATGCTGACAAGGCTGCAGATAGGTGCTGACAAGGCTGCAGATAGGTGCTGACAAGGCTGCAGATGGATGCTGACAAGGCTGCAGATAGGTGCTGACAAGGCTGCAGATGGATGCTGACAAGGCTGCAGATGGATGCTGACAAGGCTGCAGATAGGTGCTGACAAGGCTGCAGATGGATGCTGACAAGGCTGCAGATGGATGCTGACAAGGCTGCAGATAGGTGCTGACAAGGCTGCAGATAGGTGCTGACAAGGCTGCAGATGGGAGCTGACAAGGCTGCAGATGGGAGCTGACAAGGCTGCAGATGGATGCTGACAAGGCTGCAGATAGGTGCTGACAAGGCTGCAGATAGGTGCTGACAAGGCTGCAGATGGATGCTGACAAGGCTGCAGATAGGTGCTGACAAGGCTGCAGATGGGTGCTGACAAGGCTGCAGATGGATGCTGACAAGGCTGCAGATAGGTGCTGACAAGGCTGCAGATAGGTGCTGACAAGGCTGCAGATGGATGCTGACAAGGCTGCAGATAGGTGCTGACAAGGCTGCAGATAGGTGCTGACAAGGCTGCAGATGGGAGCTGACAAGGCTGCAGATGGGAGCTGACAAGGCTGCAGATGGATGCTGACAAGGCTGCAGATAGGTGCTGACAAGGCTGCAGATAGGTGCTGACAAGGCTGCAGATGGATGCTGACAAGGCTGCAGATAGGTGCTGACAAGGCTGCAGATGGGTGCTGACAAGGCTGCAGATGGATGCTGACAAGGCTGCAGATAGGTGCTGACAAGGCTGCAGATAGGTGCTGACAAGGCTGCAGATGGGGGCTGACAAGGCTGCAGATAGGTGCTGACAAGGCTGCAGATAGGTGCTGACAAGGCTTCAGATGGGCGCTGACAAGGCTGCAGATGGGGGCTGACAAGGCTGCAGATAGGTGCTGACAAGGCTGCAGATGGATGCTGACAAGGCTGCAGATAGGTGCTGACAAGGCTACAGATAGGTGCTGACAAGGCTGCAGATAGGTGCTGACAAGGCTGCATTGATGGGCATTTAAATGTAAGTTTTTTTCCTTAAACTTCCCTCCTAAAAGTTTTTTTTCCTTAAAATTCCCTCCTAATCTTGGGGTGCGTGTTATACGCCGGCGCGTGTTATACGCCGATAAATACAGTAATACATCTCATAACCCAAGAAGTCATCTATTTGGTTGTCTTAAAGAAGAAGAACTGATCACATAATACTATTAATAACATATACTTTACTTACTGACTACTCAACCTAAGTTAATTTACAGTTAAGCTATGTTTATTACATAACGGTTATACTCCTGTCCTGAGACTTGAATAAGTTCTTAATCAACTTAAACTCTTTTAATATTTGTTTCTCTTCAACACTAGTATTCGCTACTTATATTCATGGTCTGGAATACAAATCCCTACCCTATCGAGAGGGGGGTGGGAAATGCTGTTATTTTGTCATTTTTATGTATTTAATGTACAAACAAGTAATTGCTTTACTGTGAAAAAATTCAATAAACGTAAATTTCCACTTTGCTTCACCCCGTTCTCAAAGATAAATGAAAATTCACATTTGAAAGTGAACATGTTCTACGACCAGGGGCGGACTGACCATTCGGCCACTCGGGCACTTCCCGAGGGCCCCGGGCCACTAGGGGGCCCCATCAGGGTTGCCAGCCTCAGTAAAACCAGGGACAGTATGTAAAAATCTGTGTTTTTTTTTTTTACATCTGTTTCTGAAATGTCCCTTACTGACATCCTTTTGGTCTAAAAATCCAGAGATTATAACTGCCCCACCTCTCCAGTACCTTCTCAGCCAATAGAAACATGTCTGTGTATACTGTGTGTACATGTATGTGTATACTGTGTGAATGTATACTGTGTGTGTGTATACTGTGTGGCCCCATAATCTCTTATTGCCTGGGGGCCCCATAATCTCTTATTGCCCGGGGGCCCCATGAGTTGTCAGTCCGCTCCTGTCTACGACTTTAGTAAATCAGCCTCGGAGGAAACATTTCATCCAGTCCGGTGAGTGTCTCTATACACAGACCGACAGCTAAACATTGAGAGCTTTCTAAGACACGTGTGAATGTATAATATGGATAGGAGTACAGAGAAGATCTCGTCTTACCTTCCTGCTCTGCGGTCTCCTCACTCGGTCTTCCTGAGTCACAGAGATCAGCATTATATACAGAGAGAAGGAATGACGCGAGAGAGTCACACGTGGTGTGGGAGGAGCTTAGTTTGTTTTAGCAACACACAATAACATTACATAATCTTTCAACTGCAGAAAACCAATTCATCTATTGACACTTATATATTGACATTTTGAATCCCTTGACATCATTACAAATCTCAATTGTTAGACATGTGCAATTCGTTTTGTTTTTTTTTTTTGTTTTTTTTTTTTAGTTATTTTCGTTCATTCGTAATAGTACGAATGAAAGAACGATTAGCTAAAAATTTTAACGAACCGTTCGAATCAAACGAATCCGATTAACGAATCGTTCGAATCGAACGAATCCGAAAAACAACGAAAATCCGAAAAAAAAAAAACGAATTAGAAACAACGAATCTACGAAAGAAGAAAATCCGAAAAACGAAAACAGGAACAACGAAAATCAAAATGAACGAAAAAATTCGTACATTCGTAACTTTATTTTTTTTTGTTGAATTGGTAATTTTCCGTGTCCCTTACAATGGCGCTGCTTAACGTGCTTCGAATGGATTGAACGAAAAAATTCGTACATTCGTAACTTTTTTTTTTTTTTTTTTCGATTCGTAATTTTCCGTGTCCCTTACAATGGCGCTGCTAAACGTGCTTCGAATGGATTGAACGAAAAAATTCGTACATTCGTAACTTTTTTTTTTTTCGATTCGTAATTTTCCGTGTCTCTTAAAATGTAATAATAGCATACACATTACATAAAATTATGAATTATGCTCTGATTACGAATCTACGAATGTTACGAATGTACGAATAAATACGAATGCGTCCAAATTTCGAATAAACGAAAATTAAACTAACGGAAAAACGAATCAACGAAAAAATAACTCTAACGAAAATACGAATCGTTACGAATACGAACACAGATGACTTACGAATTTCCGAATTTTTTTTTTTTTCGTTATTTTCGTTCATTCGTAATCGTACGAATGAACGAACGATTCGCTAAAAATTTTAACGAATCGTTCGAATCAAACGAATCCGATTAACGAATCGTTCGAATCGAACGAATCCGAAAAACAACGAAAATCCGAAAAAAAACAAATTAGAAACAACGAATCTACGAAAGAAGAAAATCCGAAAAACGAAAACAGGAACAACGAAAATCAAAATGAACGAAAAAATGTGTACATTCGTAACTTTTTTTTTTGTTGTTGAATTGGTAATTTTCCGTGTCCCTTACAATGGCGCTGCTTAACGTGCTTCGAATGGATTGAACGAAAAAATTTGTACATTCGTAACTTTTTTTTTTTTTTTTTTTTCGATTCGTAATTTTCCGTGTCCCTTACAATGGCGCTGCTTAACGTGCTTCGAATGGATTGAACGAAAAAATTCGTACATTCGTAACTTTTTTTTTCGATTCGTAATTTTCCGTGTCTCTTAAAATGTAATAATAGCATACACATTACATAAAATTATGAATTATGCTCCGATTACGAATCTACGAATGTTACGAATGTACGAATAAATACGAATGCGTCCAAATTTTCGAATAAACGAAAATTAAACTAACGGAAAAACGAATCAACGAAAAAATAACTCTAACGAAAATAAGAATCGTTACGAATACGAACACAGATGACTTACGAATTTACGAATCGTTACGAATCAACGGAAACGAAAAAAACGAAACGAAAATAAACAATTTTTTTTTGTTGTGCACATGTCTATCAATTGTATTAAATATCACATAATTGCGTAACCGTTTTATCATTTAAAAGGTTTTGTGTTTTGATTTTTTTTTTTTAAACCAATTAATCATTTCAAAAAGCCATTTTAGGGATATGTGCAAAAAGGCTTTTTTTTTAAGGTTGTTACACTGTTTCTATACATAACAATATTTAGAAAAAATAATATATCTTATAAAAGACATTCTATAAAATCCAGGATATCTATTATTATGAATGTAAAGACAGGGCGTTCTATAATAATTGCTAAAAACTAAAGGCATACCCCACTTTTACGTACACAATGGGGTTTATTTACTAAAGCTGGAAAGTGCAAAATCAGGCTCACTTCTGCATAGAAACCAATGAGCTTCCAGGTTTCATTAACAAAGCTTAATTGAACAAGCTGAGGTTAGAATACAGAAGGTTTCTATGCAGAACTGAGCCTGATTTTGCACTTTCCAGCTTTAGTAAATAAATCCCATTGTGTACTTAAAAGTGGGGAATGCCTGTAATGTAGCACTAACCCCCGAAGTTCTGTAGGGGTCTCTTTCTTGGGGAAGGTTAGGCCCAGCTCCCTTGGGCTGGCATCCCTCACCCCGCCTATCTGCCTTTTGGTGTGTTTGGGGGGCTGACTTTTACCAGGGTTGGGTTTGGGGAGGGTGATTTAGGGGAGGTTGTATGCTGGGTGGGAAGGTGCAGCGGTTATTTTTGGGCTTACCGTTACCTTCTTGACCTCGTATGCGTCTAGGGCAGTGATGGCGAACCTTTTTGAGCCCGGGTGCCCAAACTGAAATAAATACATTGGTTTTGTGTTGCAAAGTGCCAACACGGCAATTCGCGAGAGAGGGGGGCTGAGTGAAAGAGAGGGGTTGTGTGAGAGAGAGAGGGGTTGTGTAAGAGAGAGAGAGAGGGGTTGTGTGAGAGAGAGGGGGGTGTGAGAGAGAAAGAGAGCGAGAGGGGACAGCGAGAGTGAGGGGTGTGAGAGAGATGCTGAGAGGGAGGGAGGCTGAGAGAGAGAGAGAGGGGGGGCAGAGAGAGAGAGGGGTGTGAGAGATATGCTGAGAGAGGGAGAGGGAGCAGAGAGAGAGAGAGGAGGGGGAAGAGAGAGAGAGGGGTGTGAGAGATATGCTGAGAGAGAGGGAAACAGAGAGGGAGGGGGTCTGAGAGAGAGGGAGGGGGGCAGAGAGAGAGAGAGGGGTGTGAGAGATATGCTGAGAGAGAGGGAAACAGAGAGGGAGGGGGTCTGAGAGGGAGGGGGGCAGAGAGAGAGAGGGGTGTGAGAGATATGCTGAGAGAGAGGGGAACAGAGAGCGAGAGGGGGAACAGAGAGGGAGTGGGTCTGAGAGAGAGGGAGGGGGCTGAGGGAGAGGGGGCAGAGAGAGATGCTGAGAGAGAGGGGAACAGAGAGCGAGAGGGGGAACAGAGAGGGAGTGGGTCTGAGAGAGAGGGAGGGGGCTGAGGGAGAGGGGGCAGAGAGAGATGCTGAGAGAGAGGGGCAACAGAGAAAGGGAGGGTGGACAGAGAGAGAGAAAGATGGGGGACAGAGAGAGAGGGGTGTGAGAGAGATGCTGAGAGAGGGGTGAGCTGAGAGAGAGGGGGAACAGAGAAAGAAGGATGGAAAAAGAGGGGGGCTAAAAGAGAGGGAGGGGGGCTAAGAGGAGAGAGAGTCCTCTAGCTCTGTCCTGGATCCTCTCGTGTGCCCACAGACATGGCTCTGCGTGCCAGCTGTGGCACGCGTGCCATAGGTTCGCCATCACTGGTCTAGGGGTTTCCCGAGGTAGATGGCCCAAAGGAACTGCAGAGACTGACACTGGATCCACTTTAGGGATTTTTATTTGCAAAACGTCAGACGAAACACAGCCTCTCAATGAAGGAATAGAGGGTATAGATAGGAAGGTCAGGCACTCTTGGAACTGCTCGGAACTGAATGTCTCTCACTATAAACTCCAGAGAATAGCCAATCGCAACTGGATACTACAACTATCCGATAAATCCCACTCTCAGTAGATTAAGCAGCCGACAGGTGATTCAGATAAAGCAAAGTCTCTGCCATAGACTTGGTTGTAGAACTTGTGAGTGAAAAGTCTCTGCCACAGACTTGGTTGTAACTGTGAATAAATGAACTTAGCGTACCCTCATACGGTACCAGTATTTTGCAGCCGGTCCGGCGATACCGTACGAGTGTGGATTCACCTGGTGTCCTTCCAACTTAGCTTCCAGGCTCTTACTGAGGCACCAGCCTTGTGCGTGGCCCTCTTCTGAAGAGTCCTCCCCTGGTTGTGTTCTCAGTTGCTGGGCCTCTCCAAAACCGAGATGGCACGGACCACCTTGGAATCCTCCTTCCAGTTACTGTGCCTCGGGCTAGCCAGCCCTGAGATGTGGAAATGGATGGATCCTCACCCCAGGCCATGAGGGCCCCCGAGGGCTGGTCAGGAGGACCAGGACCAAACAGACAGAAAGATCTTCTGGACCAGAACCCAGAAGCACGTGACCTCAGTACCCTCTCCCAGAATGCACAGCGAGACAACGCACTCACTGGTTGGTTCCGAGAGAGATTGGCACCCAATGCGTCCAACCGGACTCCTATGCTTGCCAGAGGTGACACTGACACCCATGGCCAAGCAGAATACAGTGCAGTCCAGCCAAACTGGTACTGAGACCATAATTTGGAACAATTAACCCCAAAACCCAACTGTGGTTTTAGGAACATTAAATCTACAAAAAAAAAAAAAAAAAATTGCGCATGCTCATCAGGAGCCCGGCGCTACACTAATATAAAGATAACTATCAAATGTAGGCTGACCTGATCAAATTTCTACATAAAACAAACAAAGAAACCCAAACTTTTAGGTTAGGAGTGAGCAGAACACTATTCATCAAAGTATCCAATGACAAATATAAATATACAGAATTCAAACTTTATTTAAACACAGACATTTTTGTATCAACTTAAAGTGATTGTAAAGGTTTGTGTTTTTTTTTTTTTGTTGTTTTTTGTTTTTTAACCACGTACACCAATACAGGGCACTTATAAACCTTCCTGCCCAGGACAATTTTGAGCTTTCAGCGCTGTCGCACTTTGAATGACAATTGCGCGGTCATACTACACTGTACCCAAACTACATTTTTATCATTTTCTTCCCACAAATAGAGCTTTCTTTTGGTGGTATTTGACCACCTCTGCAGTTTTTATTTTTTGCTAAACAAATAAAAAAAGACTGAAAATTTTGAAAAAATAAACGTTTTGGTTTTGTTTCTGTTATAAAATTTTGTAAATAAGTAAGTTTTCTCTTTCAATAATGGGCACTGATAAGGCGCACTGACGGGCACTGATAAGGTGGCACCGATGAGGTGGCACCAATGAGCGAGCACTGACAGGCACCGACGATGGGCACTGATATGCGGCACTGATGGGCACTGGTAGGCGGCACTGATGGGCACTGGTAGGTGGCACTGATGGGTGGCACTGATATGCAGCACTGATGGGCATTGATAGACGGCACTGTTGGACACTCATGGGTGGCACAGGTGGGCACTGATAGGCGACATTGATGGGCACTGAAAGGATGAAAAGATGGGTACTTATGGGTAGCACTGATAGGTGGCACTGCTGGGCACTGATAGGTGACACTGCTGGGCACTGATGGGCATTGATACGTGGCACTGATGGGCACTGATACACGGCACTGATATGAGGCACTGATGGGCATCCCTGCTGGCACTGGCAGTGGTAGCCATTGTCAGTGGGCATTGATTTGCAGCTGCCTGGGCACAGATGTGCATTTCCCTGGGGGTCTAGGGGGGCATACCTGGTGGTCCAGTGTAGTAGCATCCCTGGTGGTCCTAGGCGGCATTATGATTGTCCTGGGCGGGATCCGAGGGGGGCTGCACTGATAAACAATCAGCACAGACCCCCCCCTGTCAGGAGAGCCGCCGATCGGCTCTCCTCTACTCTGTCAGACGCGAGTGAGGAAAAACCGATCACCGGCTGTTCCTATTTACATTGTGATCAGCCGTGATTGGACACAGCTGATCACATGGTAAAGAGTCTCCGTCAGAGACTCTTTACCTAGATCGGTGTTGCGGGGTGTCAGAGTGCATTAAGGTGAAACCTTACAACCCCTTTAATGGATGAACCCAACGTTTCCGGCTTGATGCTCTTCTTCAGGGTTTTTTAACATACAGAGCCAGGTGTCCACTAGAGAAGCCTATATATCATTATATAGGCTTCTCTAGTGGACACCTGGCTCTGTATGTTAAAAAACCCTGAAGAAGAGCATCAAGCCGGAAACATCGGGTTCATCCTTTAAGCCTACATGTGTCTGTATACAGTGGTGTGAAAAAGTGTTTGCCCCCTTCCTCATTTCCTGTTCCTTTGCATGTTTGTCACACTTAAGTGTTTCGGAACATCAAACCAATTTAAACAATAGTCAAGGACAACACAAGTAAACACAAAATGCAATTTGTAAATGAAGGTGTTTATTATTAAAGGTGAAAAAAAATCCAAACCATCATGGCCCTGTGTGAAAAAGTGATTGCCCCCTAAACCTAATAACTGGTTGGGCCACCCTTAGCAGCAACAACTGCAACCAAGCGTTTGCGATAACGTGCAATGAGGCTTTTACAGCGTCCTGGAGGAATTTTGGCCCACTCATCTTTGCAGAATTGTCCTAATTCAGTTACATTAGAGGGTTTTCGAGCATGAACGGCCTTTTTAAGGTCATACCACAACATCTCAATAGGATTCAGGTCAGGACTTTGGCTAGGCCACTCCAAAGTCTTCATTTTGTTTTTCTTCAGCCATTCGGTGGTGGACTTGCTGGTGTGTTTAGGATCATTGTCCTGCTGCAGAACCCAAGTTCGTTTCAGCTTGAGTACACGAACAGATGGTCGGACATTCTCCTTCAGGATCTCTTGGTAGACAGCAGAATCCATCGTTCCTTTTATCACGGCAAGTCTTCCAGGTCCTGAAGCAGCAAAACAGCCCCAGACCATCACACTACCACCACCATATTTTACTGTTGGTATAATATTCTTTTTCTGAAATGCAGTGTTCCTTCTACGCCAGATATACTTGGACACACACCTTCCAAAGAGTTCCACTTTTGTCTCATCGGTCCACAGAATGTTGTCCCAAAAGTCTTGGGGATCATCAAGATGTGTTGTGGAGAAATTGAGACGAGCTTTGATGTTCTTTTTGCTCAGCAGTGGTTTTCTCCTTGGAACTCTGCCATGCAGGCCATTTTTGCCCAGTCTTTTCCTGATGGTGGAGGCATGAACGCTGACCTTAACTGAGGCAAGTGAGGCCTGCAGTTCCTTGGACGTTGTTGTGGGGTCTTTTGTGACCTCTTGGATGAGTCATCGCTGTGCTCTTGGGGTAATTTTGGGCGGCCGGCCACTCCTGGGAAGGTTCACCACTGTTCCATGTCTTCGCCATTTGTGGATAATGGCTCTCACTGTGGTTTGCTGGATTCCCAAAGCTTTGGAAATGGCTTTATAACCCTTTCCAGACTGATAGATCTCAATTACTTTCTTTCTCAATTGTTCCTGAATTTCTTTGGGTCTCGGCATGATGTGTAGCTTTTAAGGATCATCTGGTGGACCTTACTGTGTCAAGCAGCTCCTATTTAAGTGATGCCTTGATTGTGAACAGGTGTGGCAATAATCAGGCCTGGGTGTGGCTAGAGAAATTGAACTCAGGTGTGGACAACCACAGTTATAGTATGTTTTAACAAGGGGGGCAATCACTTTTTCACACAGGGCCATGATGGTTTGGATTTTTTTTCACCTTTAATAATAAACACCTTCATTTACAAATTGCATTTTGTGTTTACTTGTGTTGTCCTTGACTATTGTTTAAATTGGTTTGATGTTCCCGAAACACTTAAGTGTGACAAAGGAACAGGAAATGAGGAAGGGGGCAAACACTTTTTCACACCACTGTATGTATCGCAATCCATACAAAT